>RJWJ010045738.1:0-11634 GCA_004363605.1 Indri indri
CACCCAGCCCTAACTGGATTTTATTTCTGATTCTGGAGTATAAAATGGAATGAGTATTCCAATTGGCTGAGCAGAAGAGGGTGGCTTTATAGGCAGAAACGCCTGAGGAAAACAGAAACAGAGAGCAAAAGGTTAAAACAGAGGGGACTTTATTATGCAGACTCATTGATTGGAATCTCCTGGGTTTTTTTTTTTTTTTTGAAAACTGCCCCATTTCAAAGTTCAATGGCACTTAGCACAAGTGACTCCATTCTGGTTTGGTCTGGTCTGCTGTGGCCCTGGCGCAGGAGGCTAGTCCCAATGGCTTCCCTTAAACTTTGTTTAACAATTCAAACCAAGCGTTTTAGTGATCAGAAAGAAGTGGGGATGGAGAAAATGAATGTCTGGGCATCCCAGTTCCCCAGCTGCTGGGAACCCTCAATTCCAGGCCTGTGGTAAGATGGGAAAGAAGCTGGGGCCAGAAACCTGAACGTCTGCCTTGTACTGGTTCCTGTTACTGGGATTGGGGAACAGGTAACTAGGGACTCTCAAATCTTGAGGTTAAGGTATGGTGGAGTCCTGTCTTTTGGGAGACATTAGGTTCCAATGTCCCGCCTAAGGGAAAAATCATGACTAGTCCAAATTAATGATGAAAGTACTTGAGATATCCATGAAGTACAGTATGTGGTTGTGTGCATACAGCATGTCATTGGAAAGCTAGCTCCTTGTTAGAATGGACTTTTAACGTATTCCTGTCACTGCTTGTATCCCCCAACCTAGAATGACACCTGCACATAGTAGATGGGAATGACAGAGTGGACGATTAAACCCTGTGCTGTAATATGTGTGTGTGAGTGTACCATGCAGTGTGTTGTATGGAATGAAGAATATATATGCAAACTCTAATTTCGCTGGGTTTTAAAAAATTATATACAGAAGACAATTTTGCAAGTGTCACCATTGCACTTCAAGCTCACACATTGAAGAAGAAAGCTAGCTGATTTGGGGCTCACTTAGGCTACAAGCATTTTCTCTAAGTGGTGAGACTAGATCTGCCTGTTTCAGCATTTAGTCCTCTCCTTATAGAGATTTCACATCTCTGTGTACAGTCAGCCTTGCTCATCTCGGGGCGGCACACTGTCCTGTGTCAGACCCTGTGTTCTGTGCAGGGCCATAACCGTGTTTTCCACTCAAAACAAAAGTCCAATAGGTCTTGATTTGAGAGATGGAAGGGTCCCAGAAAACCAGACCCTGTAGAATTTTAGTTCCTCTTATGGATTTTAATGACACGATGTAGAGTTTTCTCTTACAAATGTTCTGATACCCAAGCAAGAGAGAAGCAAGTACTGGTTGTTGTCACGGTTTTTTAAATAGCCCCAGATCCTCAAAAGGGCTTCAGAGATAGTCACTTACTGAGCCTTGGCTGCTGAGAGGCTGTCTAAGGGAGATGGAAGCTGATTTTAGTATTTTCCACTTCGTGACTGGTGTCCACTAGTCGGTAACGGGCAGACATGACTGTCACGGACTCTGGAATTACTACACAGAGAAAACCAAACTCTCCTGGGGAGTTTGGAGATAAGTGGAATATCGGAGAAGGGAGAGGCAGACTGAGAGTTTCTGGTCCGAAAATTAATTTTCAAGTGAGGGATATTAAACAGAACTCGCAGATCTGGTTCTTCTAGTTTTCATGAGCTTAATTCATCCCTCATGCCGAACTGCCCAAAGTTTTCTTTGAAGCTTGGTTTCATTCAGTGCTCTAGAAATTCGATATGATGAAATGTAAGAATAATTAACATTGCTAATGTTGCATTTTCTCATCTTTCTCAAGTAATGCTATATTGTAGAACCACAGCTCTCATCTTCTTGCTCTCCGTTTCGTGATAACCACCCCCAAAGCCTATGCATTTTTCCTATGTTTACAGCATCTGGGCCCCTGGCCAACTAGACCTGGTGGGCTTTTTATAGCTCTTTGTTAATTCTTCATATTTATTTGCTTGAGATTGAAGTTGTTTGGGGGACACACACGCATCTCTCCTGTGTGGACAGAATTATATGAATTTTCTTCTAACTCCCATCTTTTTGAGCCTAATACGTGTGTTCATGTTTTGGAAATAGTTTTCCTAATTTCTGAGTGCAGATATTCTTTCTTTTGGGTGGTGACTAGGTCTCCGAAAGACAGGTGAGTGCTGTGTTTTACAACTTAGTTCTTATATAAATGTACCAGGTGTAGGGGCCAAGGGGCAAATTCACTCTGCAGGTTCACTGAAAAATCAACCCACAAGGCAGATTACTTGGAGAAAAGGCAAACACATTTATTGAATGTGTATACACAGGAGCCTTCAGAAGGAAGACCCGAAGATACAGGGGAAATTGTCCATTTTTATGGTTAGGTTTCACAACGTATGGACAGCCGTGTAGAAGTATAATTGGACAAAAAGCATATGATCTGATGCTAATAAGACTGAGTGGGGAAACCCAGCAAGGCCTGTCTAGATTTCTTCTTGGCCTCTGAGCAGCATTCCTTCCTCCTAGGTGTGGGGCCAGACCCCTCCTACAATAGGAGTCTTATGACCTATAGTCAAACACGGTAGGTCAGATAATTTCTTTATGGCCAGTCTTTCCCAGGGGGAAAGTTAGAATAATATTTTTAGGTTTTCTGGCTGGCTTTGGGGAAAAGGGGTTCTAGTTGCTGTGGCCAGCCTGGGGGAGAGTGGGACTGAGAGACAGGAGGGCAGGAGAAGGTCAGAGAAAAACCTTTGCTTGTGAGGCCTTCATTTTGGGGTGTTGTTTTCTGAGCCCCAACACAGGGAAGGATTCACCTTATTGAAAGTTAATCTATAGTGTATCCTCTAGGAAAATGAGTAGAGCACCTACTGAATTCTAAGGTGCTCAGCTTCCCATCATGGTCACATTGGAACATATCAGCCAGTGGATCATGTAACGTGCCTGACCCTCCCCTGAAAATGTATTTTATATAGTGGACAGAGCTTTAGAATTAAGGAAGTTAACCTAATGACTGCTATGGGTAAGCAACCGTGGTAAGCCCTTCACAGGATTATCTGATGCAATTCTCAGGGCAGTTGAATGAGATGGGTGGAGGTACTATTTCATTTTACAGGTGGGGCCATTGAGGCTCACTGTGTGTGTGTGTGTGTACGTGTGTGTGTGTGCGCGCGCACGTAACTTGCCCAGGTTAGCAATGGAGTTAGGATTGAAAGTCTGCATGAACTATTTATTCTTGCTCGATAATTTGTGGCTTTGAGGATTGGAAGGAAACCTCTTGCTCTTAGGTCTGTACAGAAATAACAGACACAGTGTGTGAGCCCGGCTTACGTGCTGTGTCCTTGGATGCCCAGAGCCAGACTTAAGAGGTAACACCCTTAACGGCCACAGCCCCTTTGCCCTGTGGTGCGGGCTCTGTATGTGATGTGTGTTTTCTTTTTCCAAAACTGGGATGGAGTTTGGAACAGCAAATATTTAATCAGAGCAAATTTCCCTTGCTAAAATACTGCCAGCTTGTTCAACTTGGAGGTTCTTTGCCCAAAATACTCACCACTTACTATTGAAGGCTAAAAGTGCTAAGTCACCTACAGAGCAGAAAGGAGGTCTTGGTTAGTATTTGGAGCTGGGGGGTTGTTTGCCTACTTTTATTTTGATGAAACCTGCGGTGCCACATACTTGCTGGAATGTTCGGGCCATAAAAAAGAAAAAAAAAAGGAAACCTGCGGTGCCGCATACTCACCCTTTGAAGAGCTGAGGGGCCCTGGGCACCTTCCCGGTGGCCTGGAGTAAACAAGGGAGGGTATTTGTTGGGGATGGTGGCATAGAATCTCCGACCTGCTGCTGTTGGCATCCTGCTTGAAATGGGCTTTATAGGGAGAAGAAAAGGAGTGAAATGGGTTTGGGGCAGGGAGGTAGAGAAGAGTCTAAAGATGAAAAGGGGCTGGTGTCCATGAAAGAGGTGACAATGTGCAGCGTTATGTTGAGGGGCGGGTTCAGGAATGGGTGTTGCCGAGAGTAGAAGATGAAGAGAAGAAGAAAAGAATTTAATGATTATTATAGAGCAATAAATTCCACAGAAGTAAAACAGCCCAATGAATGAGGTTGTGTGGGTTCTCCTTCATGAACATTGCTTTTACAGATTTAAAGCAATGTCACCTCCTTGTCACCACTGCTACTCATACAGGTTAACTGTTGTTTCGGGCTAGAATATCTGAGATGTTCCCTTTGTGTGTGTCTCCTCCATCACTTCAATACCTGAAGATTTTAACCATGCTGGTTGCTCACTCACATTAAACACAGCTAAAAATTCAGATTCCTTCAGAAAGCACTTGTGCAACTTCTCGCTACCTGCCTGTGGGTGCTGACTGTCTCCCTGTGTCCAGCCCTGATTGCTGTCTGAAGCACTTTCCAGACTGGATGATCTCACTGGGTTGCCCCACAGAGATGCCATGGGGTACCTCAAACTCTGTGTGTTAAAAAATAAACTCCTGCTCTTCGTCCCCTGCCTGCTGTACTCGCCCTGCATCCCAAAAAGCAGTGCCTTAAAAACAGAAAAGAACCCTCCCCCATCCTTCACTTTATTCTTGTCATCCATCCAGTCCTGCCAACTGTGAGTTCTACCTATAGAATTTGTTTCCCTGCACTGGTTTACCTTCCTTAAATTGATGTAAGACCTATTAATAGGAGGAAAACCACTTTTAACTATGTGTGAATCACAGGAGTCCCACAAAATGTGAGGTGATTGAAGCTTATGTAGTGTCCTGAGCTACCGAAAGGAAGAGAGGCTTGGGGCCTCTGGGAGGAACTGGGGGCGGGGGGTGTTGACCCACGTTGTGGGAGAGTGACAGGAGGAAATGTATGGGGAATAAGGTTGTCTTATTATGCAGATAAAGTCTCTCAGTGTAATAACAGTTATCTCCTAGGGAGCAACCCTCTTCTTGGTACAGAAAGTTTACTAATGTAGAATTCTTTTACAGATGTAAATTTCTTTTATATAAAAGGAGAGCTTTTCAGAGCTACTCAAAATATACTTTATTCTGGTCTCCTACAGTTATATTTTGGGGTGGTGTGTCCTGAGCCCCAGTACCTTCTCTTGAGTTTCACCTCTTGCCAAAGAATACTTTTTTTAGTATAAGTATGTCCCATGTGATATTCAGTCTAAGTATGCCCCCAAATATTGTATGGGAAACACTTATACTAAAAAATTACTTGTTTTTTTATCTGACATTTGAATTTAGCTAGACATTTTGTATTTTATCTGGCAACCCTCTACATGTGTTAGTTTGGTAGCCCAGTCAAGTAAGTGCAATAACATCTCTCTATACGCCATTATATCTTGCTCTGATTTAAAAAAATTTTTGCAGTTTTAGGAAGTTGTTGAAAACAAAATGTTGGACATTTCTTCACAAAGTTTTCACATCTGTTTGTGAAAATGGAGCTACACTAATAGGGACTCAGAAATGATGCATTTTTGTCTGAGTCACTTATTTGGGAATGTTTGGAAAAACATGTTTCATATTCAGATGTAGTAATGACTAGAGGAAGCTGAATTCTAATTATATTTAGTCTTCCTTTTGTTTGTGGCAATCTTTTTTTCTTACATGAAGGAAAATAAAAGATCTCAGGACCATTCACACTCATTGTGCCAAAGGGAAAATTAAACCTGGAGATTGAGTCGGGCACTCAATCCGACACTGCTGTCCTTTTAACCAATAAATAGCTGTTACTTCCCAACCTCTCATCAAAGTGCTGTACATTAGCCAGAGCCCTACAAAAGGCAAAAGGCCTCATGCGTCTCCGGATGACACCCTCACAAATCGTTCATAAGTAAATTCTTCGCAGGCCTCCATCCCTTTCAAGAAGTATATCCTCCCATAAATAAGGACATACCAACTGTATCTTTAGGTCTGCAGCCTAAGCCTAACTCCTTGTCCAGGACTAAAATTTGTTAAATTACACATTGATAATGTTAATGACAAGCTTATCTTCCCAGGTACAGAACAAAGATGAGATGAGATCGACCATTCCTCCACCTACCCTGAGATGTCTACATAATGACCTCTTCCTTTCCTCCCCTTTGGAACGTTCGCCTTATCTTCTGTGTAACTAGCCTACTCCCCTTTTCCTGCATGCCTTCTCTTTAAAGAAATGTATAAATACTGAGCCTCCTGAAACATCTCTCAGAGGACAGGCCACAGACAAGTCTGTGACTTATGTTTTCCTGAGTGTGACCTCAACCTCTGGCTCAATCAACCTCAATTTATTGAGATTCTTGCCCCAGTCTCTTATTTGGGTTGACATTTAGTTATGGAAATCCTGACAGCCTCAGTTGTTATTATTTCTTTAAGATCTTTTCTAGAGAAGAAACAAAGGTCTCTTCTTTATCACACTTCAATTTTACCTTTAGTTTTGTGTCATTTTTTTCTGCGATATCTTGTGAATAACAGCTATTAATGTTTGTCATTTAACTTATTTTCTAGTCTAAAAAATATTCAACTTTGATGTTGATAAGAAGCAAGGTTTTTTTTTTTTTTTACCACCGACTAAATCCTTATTTTATGACATTATTATCAACATTTATTAGAAGATTAAGACCAATAAATAAAAAGCTCTAGTGTATCAAGGAAAAACCAAATTAGCAGTCAATTTAGAGAAAAATACAGATGGCCATAAACTTAAGAAAAGATATTGAGCCCCACTAGTAATTAGAAAGGTGTACATTAAAACAGGATATTGGGTTTTTGCCTTTAACTTGGAAGCTCAGGTTGGGAAAATGACTAATCTCAGATATTATTGGTGGGATGTAAATTGGTATAGCCTTTGAAAATGCGATTTGACTTTACCTGTTGAAATTTAAAAATGTAGATACAGGTTGGGTATCCCTAATCCAAAATCTAAAATCCAGAAAGCTCCAAAATTTGAAAATTTTTTAGCGCCAACATGATGCTCAAAGGAAATGCTCATTGGAGCACTGGGATTTTGGATGTTCTGATTAGGGATGCTCAACCAGTAATACAATGCAAATATTCCAAAATCTGAAAAAATCCCAAGTCTGAAACACTTCTGGCCCCAAGCATTTCAGATCAGGGATATTCAACCTGTACTGCTTGAGCCACTAATTCCATTTCTAGCTCAGGAGTCTGTCCCACGTAAACAATGGCACATGTACAATGAGGCTGCACAACGTGCTTATTGAATCAGTGTTGGTGATAGCAAAAACCAAATATACAAAGCAAAATAAAACAAAAACCCCACCTGAACAAAATATAAGATCAATGTGGGAAAGGTTATCAATTTTGATATAGCCTTACTACAAAATATTGTACAGTGGTTAAAAAGAATGAGGTAGGGTTTTGTGTATTAACAGAGAAAGATCTCCATGGCTTATTAATTGGTAAAAACCATTGCAGAACATTACATACAATCTTATTTTAAAAAGCTGTTTGAATATACCTACTACGTATACAGTACGATATGTGTGGGTATGTGTTGTGTGTATGTATACACACACATTTATATATGTGAATTAATAAAAATACCCTACCCACCAAATTGTTAACTCTTCAGAGAAGGGGAATGACAGTTTGGGGTGATAGTGAAGCAAGTCTCTCATTTTTTATTCTATATGTTTACACACTTCAAGAAAAATATGCCCACATATTACAATTGTAATTTTAGAAAATTCTGCTGAATTTCAGAAATCACTGGGGCAAGTAAAGGCTGACTGGTACTTTGTGAGCACTGTATCTTTACAAAAGATTCAAAGAAAATTAAGAAAAAGTCTTTAGAGGGTAGATTTTCCTCCTTAGTCTTTTCCTTTTTGCACATGATCCATTTCCACAGTGGACCTGGAGTTGCAGGCTGAGTGAACACTCCATGGCGGCCTCCCTTTCACCTAGTTTTAACACATGACTTTTCTAAACTCTTTCTCCTCAGATTCCTTTTTTTGAAGATATGTGTAAAGGCATTAAAGCTGGAGACACCTGCGAGAAGCTGGTGGGGTATTCTGCGGTATACAGAGTCTGTTTTGGAATGGCCTGTTTCTTCTTCATCTTCTGTCTACTGACCTTGAAGATCGACAACAGCAAAAGTTGCAGAGCGCGTATTCACAATGGGTAAGTCTCGCGGTGTTTGTGGGGTAGCTTTCTCCTTTCGTTATCTTCAGTACAGTATTCCAGGACCCCTTCTGCTCATCAGACCGTCTAACTGCTCTTCTCTAGTTGAAATTATTGATTTTGGAGAAGGTGGAACTTGTCACCACACAGTTGCCAAAGAGCTAGAATCCTGTTTGTAACATCTGGTACCTGAGGAGAAATTTAGTGGAGGCAGGTATCAAGACTTCCTCGCAGGTTATTTCCTCGCCTGCAGTGAGATCGTATTTTGCACCATCAGAGGCTGTACCAAGTCTGTTGAATTAAAGGAAAGGCATTCTTCAGTCACCTAATTCCTCCCCTTCAGTTTGGAGAGAATATTGCCTATGGCAGAATCAGGGATTGACTTGCTTACCTTCTAAGAAGTATTATGTCCTTCCTTGAATATCGTTTAAATACATTTCCTCTTTTTTTTTTTTTTTTTTTACCTTTCCAGCTTTTGGTTCTTTAAACTTCTGCTGTTGGGGGCCCTGTGCTCTGGAGCTTTCTTCATTCCAGATCAGGAGACCTTTCTGCACGGTACTAATGGGGTATTTTGGGTACTTCTTTATTTTGTACACCCATTTTGTGAAATTGTTCAAAGATGTAGTCCAGGGTACCTTTGGTATTTTGCATTATGGATTTTTCTGTGGCTTGAAAAAAATTCCTGCCTTACTTGCCCACACTTGATCCTCTCCACTCCCTCTGCTCTGCCCGTTTTCCTCGCCCCATTCTTGGTACCTTCCAGGAGGATGTAAGAGGACCTTTGTTATTCTGCTGGCTGAAGAACTAGAATTTTAATTTTAAAGTTATTGGCCTGAAGGGAAAATGAAGCACTTAAAATTTGTTTGAAAACCAGTTTGGCATATCAGCATGACCCTACCAGCCTAGGAGACTTTGTTCTTTCTGAGCACTGTACAGAAAACCCAGCAACCCGGGCAGCATAGGGCTTTTTAGCAACTAAAAATCTATTGCAGCTATAATGGGATAAGAAAAGTATGAATCTATGAAACATTGAATTATATTCCTTATTCATAGTGCCTACCAAAGTTTGTTAATATGAAGCCTTTAATCATAGCTGAAACAGGGGGCCCTTCTTCATATTAGCTGGGGTCAAAAGCCTGAGTTTCAGTGGTTCGAAACACTCTTGAGTGGGTTCATTTTCCTAATTAGGATATTAAAAACATTTAGATTGTGTTAGTCCCTCAATTAGTTACATATCAGGGTCTAGCTAGTTTTTCCATATACTCCTTAATGATGTTGTATCCAAGTCTTGCTTTCACCTAAAATACCATTAACTAGTTTCTTAATTCTCCATAGAGATACTTTTATGTGTTAGAATATATTTAGACTAAGTAGAGACTTAGAAGTCCTCTAGTCTGGCTCAGTCATTTTCATAGACAAGCTGTCACCCATGTGACATGGTTCATCCAAGGTTACAGCTCCTTTGTGGCAGAGCCAGGAGTAGACCTGAGTTCTTGTCCCCCCAGTCTGAGCCTCATTTCCTCCCTGGACGTTGATGATTTTTTAACCCAATAAAATTAGAACCTTTGATTTTTCTGGCAATATGTGTTTTTGCCTTTATGTTGTGGATCATTGTGGATTTTATTAATTACCGCATCTGTTAGGATATCTGGAAGTTGTAGCATGGAAGTTAAGCTTGGATACTCTGGAGCCAGACTGCCTGTGTTCAAATCCCAACTATGCCTTTTCCTGGCTACGAGATTTTTTTCAATTTACATAGACTCTCAGTTTTTCTCGTCTGTAAAGTGAGTATAACACTAATACCCACCTTATTTGGCTATGTGGGAATGAAACGCGTTAACAGGTACAATGAGCATTCAGTAAAAAATTATCTGTGCTTATTCTCTTTTGAGCAAATCACATGGAAAGTTCACCTCTTTGTTGTTTCGATGGTCTTTTGCAGCCTGGCGCTACGTGGGAGCCGTTGGAGGCTTCCTCTTTATAGGCATCCAGCTCTTCCTGCTCGTGGAGTTTGCACATAAGTGGAACAAGAACTGGTATGTGCCCTTATGGAAAGCTTCCAAGTGAACTCACTCATTGACTCAGAGAAACTGCCCACAGCGCTGATAAAGGCGCTGCTCTGAATTACACTGCCAGCAATTAGCAGCCTGTTTACACCAAATACAATTTTTGCTGGCATTTTCTCTTTACGCCTGGTGTTTGGACCTCTTCATTTACTCTTCTCCAATACTTTCTTCTATCCCTTTTAACCCTTCCTTCTTACACCTGTTTTCTTCTCACTTTTTGACTCCACCCCATCACCCCTCTTGTTTGGGCTGTGAGGCAACCAGTGGTATGAGTTAGCCACAATCAGCCCCATTGCTGGTACCTGTCCGTCCTGGGTCTGCAGGTTTTGTGGTGGCTGAAAACTTGTGTAGGCTTCATCTTAGGCTCCTACCCTTATGAGATTAAAAACAAAATAAACAAAAACCAAAACAAAACCCATACTTTGGAGCTAGAAGTTCATCTTCTGCAGAGTATGAGATAGAATAGTTCTTTCCTTTTTAAAATTTGTTGTTTCTTCTCAACTTCCTAAAGGGAAAGAAGGACCCCTTCATTAGGAAGATCTGTTGTGCTGTCTTAGAAAACCATCTTGCCTTTTAAAAAGATACACTCTTTCTAAGTGCCTTGAAACTAGAATTCATATCCTAAGCTAAATGGGAAGTACCCAACTACTAGTAACTAGTTTTATTTCTTGCTAAGCCACATTAAATGACAACTACACAAGAATCTATCCCTTAAGTTCTAGGCCACATTGACTCTGTGATTCTGGACAAAGCGTTTAACTGTTCTCTGCCTTATTTCTTTACTTACATAAACAAAAATAACTGACTGTTGTACTCAGTAAAGCTTTTGCTGTTTTGTGTATTCTATAGGCATTTTATTGTACACTAAATTTTGAAAAAAAAAATCAATGTGCCACGTGAATGTGGATTTTATTTTTATCCTGGACAAAACAAAACACATTGTCTAAATTCTCTAAGTACTTTTTATTGTGAGTCTGTTCTTCAGCTTGGTAGTTGTTTTTTGGGGGGGTTTAAAGAGCAAATCATGAGATGCAGTTGTAGTTGTTGGGATGAATGAGTGAAAGGATAGTGTTAGTCATTTTATTATTTGTTAAATATTGAATTAAGCACAGCCAAATATGACCAGTTTTTAAAAGATTTATAAAACATCGAATAGTCATACAAGTAGCACTCCAGATATGTTTTAGTTTTTTTTTGTCTTAATCTCTACATTTATATAGATTTCCAGGTTTGAGTTGTGCTCTTGTATAAATTATTGTACAATTTCTGCTTTTTAAGTCATCCTTGAAACCTAGTAATTTATGTCTCTACTAGATCTTATTTTAAGGCAGCAGAGTTTTCTTAAAGATAAGCCAAATGGGTGACTATAGTTTTAAGTTACCCCGTTTTCTCAGTTGTATAGAAGAAATATCAACAATAAGTTGGAAATGAATTTTAATGGATTAATTTTCATTCTTTCCATGATTTATTTT
>RJWJ010045739.1:0-11638 GCA_004363605.1 Indri indri
AAAAAAAAAAAAAAAAAAAAAAAGAGAAATAGGAGAAAAAAAGATAAGGAGTTCCAATATAGGAGTTCCAAAAAGTGAGAATAAAGGAAAAAAGAAGAGAAACCCAAAAGAAAGAAAATTTCCCATATTGAAACATACGAGTTTCTACATTAAAAGGACCCACTGAAGCCCAAAATAATTGATAAAAACAGACCCCAACAAAGCCATATCATCAAAATGTCAGACCACTTTGGATAAAGAAAAGATCCTAAAAGTCTGCAGGGTTTTGGGGGAGGAATTGGTCACATACAAAGGACCAGAAATCATAATAACTTTAGACTTAACTGTTATTCAAGTAAGCTAAAATACAACAGAGCAATGCAATCAATATTTTGAAAAAAAAAATTATTCTCCAACGTAGAATTTTAGATTCTCCCTAGCTATGCAAATTCATACCTTTAAGGTTTAAAAATATTTACCTCCCTACCATCTTCTCTTTCAGGAAACTACTGGAGAAGGTACTAAAAAAATGAGTAAACAAAGAATGGGGGAGACATGGAATCCAGGAACAAGAACTTCCACAGAGGAGTGAGCCCGAGGGAATCCCCAGCATAATAATAAGATACCCCATGATGATAAATGTGTACAAGGCCTAGAGCACAACCTGCCCAGCCTGGAGCAGACGGGGAGGCACAAGGAGATATTTCCATGAAGACAAAGTTAACAGAATGCCAGATGTTCCTATGTATCAGCAGGAGATTTAGACCAGTGGAAAAAAGCCTGAGCTAGACTTAGTGTTTTAACCAAGCAAACCAAAAAGCAAAACAAGACAATTATTAACTCTGGAGAAATTAAAAAGTTAAAAAGAAAAGTACATTACTATGACTACAGCTGAAAATAATGTTTCTGTGGTCAGAATAAAATAAACAAGTATAATTACATTGGGAGAATACAAAAAAGGAAAAGTACGTATTTTGTGATTAGGAGGGAGGAGTAAGGAAAGAGGGCAGCAAAAGAAAGCAAAATCCTTATCTTCCATTTGAGGAAGTTAAGAAATAATACTTAGGCAACTTCCACCTCCAGCCATTATTTAATAACTGGTACTAGACTAGGCCTCCCACTGGAAACAACCAAAAATCTGGACAAAATACATGAAACAGTTGCCTTTAGACACTGGGAAAAAGGTTGCCCAGAACTGTAGGTAAGCCCTGCAGTAAACATTTACTAGACCCCAGTGCAGAAAAGGGAAAGCCAAGCAGAAAACAATAGTCTCAATGAGCGAAGGAGAAAGAGAACAGAATTGAAGGAAGCTGAGTCAGTGGAAATTTGCAGAATACTAGAAAGAAAGTAGCTACACATTCTGGAGTACATTATTGCTTCTTCCGGGCCAGGCCAGGACTGGTTTGCCAGATCAGGGTGGGGAATAATGTGTCTGAGACTGAGCTTTAGTCAGTGTAGCCAAGAATTTGTTTATGTACAGGAAGAATGGGTAAACCAGAAAATACAAGAAGGATAATGGGAGCAGATTTCTCACTTTCAGAAAAGGGAGTCACAAATATAGAGTTGTTTTTCAATCTGATTGTTCAGTCAATTCTGAATTCACCTCGAAACCCCAATGTTCTAATTTATCCATAAGGAATCATTACATCTATTTAAAAATGCATACTTCTTCCCTCTGTATATGCCAGGAACTACATGAGACCCCAAGGAAAAGGAAGGGGTGTTAAGAAGAGAAGTATCTCAGTCCTTTCTATCAGTTAACCTTATAATTTAGCACAGTTAGGAATGAATATATTAAAGACTACCACCATCCTCTGTTAAATAATTATCCTATAGAAATTAATTTGCAACACGTTTACAATCATACAGCCTTATTTTAAAAAATAAAGTTAGTTATCTCTCGGTACCCACGGGAAATTGGTTCCAGGACATCCCTTCTCTGCTGAGGACACCAAAATTCTGGGATGCTTAAGTCCCTTGTATAAAATGGTGTAATGTTTGCATATAACCTATGTGATCTTCCCAAATACTTCAAATCATCTCCAGATTACTTATAATACCTAATACAATGTAAATGCTATGTAAATAGTTGTTACATTGTATTGTTTTATAAATTTGTATTATATTTATTGTTGTCATTTATCTTTCAAATATTTTTAATCTACAGTTGGTTGAATCCACTGATATGCAAGGACCCATAGATACAGAGGGTCAACTATACTTTGAAATGATTTACTTCTTAAAAACTGTATGCTGGTTTTTTTGTTTGTTTGTTTTTAAGAGGTGAGGTCTGGTTATGTTGCTCAGGCTGGAGCACAGTGGCTGTTCACAGGCACAAAACAGCACACTATAGCCTCCAAGTCCTGGGCTCAAGGATCCTCTTGACTCAGCCTCCCCAATAGCTGGGACTAGAGGCGCATGCCACCGCATCCAGCTACTGTTCTCTTAATCACTGTTTTCTATTCACTAATTATATAACTCCTCTTGTTCAATACTCCTTTTGAATTTATTAGATACACATCAAGGTTTCTGCCAGTTTCTCTTGCAATAAATCAGCAACTGCTCATCTTCATTTGTCTTGTACCTATCCCTGCTCTCTACGCCATCTCAAAGATATGGCTATTCTTTACAACTCTGAAATTCTTTAAATTCACTTCAAGAATACAATATCAATAGGCCTATAATTCCCTATCAGTCATACTGATCATTCTTCTTGATAAAGAATACCTAAACCAAACAAGACCTCAGTAGTTCTGCCTTTCTTTTGCAAGGTTCTTACTTCAAAACAATTTTAAAACCCTTTTTCATTGATTTTGGTGTGCTCCAGAAGAGCATCATTCTTCAAACATAGCTTACCCTTGATACATGCCCTTTCTTCTAACTGCCCTTTTAGCTTCTGAGCTTAGGGAGCTATCCAACCACCCAAACTAAGTTTTTTAAAACAACTCTTTCCTTCCCATTGAGATTATCAGAGATTTTTTTTTTGTCTAAATATCTTTTAGATGTTATTGTTTTTTAGATGTTTTTTATATGTTATTGTTTTTTATGTTTTTTTTAATCTAAATATCTTTTAGATGTTACTGTTTGTTCTATAAGTCTCTCATTCTGAAAGTCACCATCACTTTTACAGTCTTGGGTTATGCATCAAATTTAACTTTTTTCTGGCCTTTTCCAAATCTTCTTTCTTGAAGTCAACAGAATGTGTCTGGTGAGTCTCAGCATTCTCTTTACTTCCTCTTCCACTAGTTATTCTTTACTATTCACAATTCAGAGTATGAACTCTGCTTCTAGTAATGTCAGACATTTGAAATCCCTGATCGCTATTATATTTTATCTCTATGCATATTTTGTAGACGAATTAGCAAAGTATATCTTCCAAACTGTTCTGCAAGTCTGTTAAACACTCCCATAATAATGAATTCTTTTCATTTAAGTTTGATTCCTACTCAAATCATTCTACTATAATAGACAACCCTCAGGGCTGTACATTTCTATAAATACTAAGTTCTTTCTTTTCCTTGTCCTCTTTGACAGAGCCATTTCTTTTTAATGAAGTACATGATTCTGTTGCTATATTCCAAACACAAAATCAACCTAAATTTTATGAATCACGTTTACAGTTACAATCTGAGTTCTTTCAGAACTTTTCTGCCTTGAAATAAGTTAAGGAAAATGAATGTGGCAAGTTCACATATAGAAAGCAAATGAGAGGTAAGAGAACCAAAATCATGGTATCTAGAATTACTAAAAAGAACTTCCCTCTTTGTGTTTTGTTTGTTTATTTCACCTTTTTAAACACAAGAAAAAAAATTTTTTTTTTTTTTTGAGACAGAGTCTCACTCTGTTGCCCTGGCTAGAGTGCCGTGGCATCAGCCTAGCTCAGAACAACCTCAAACTCCTGGACTCAAGCAATCCTTCTGCCTCAGCCTCCTGAGTAGCTGGGACTACAGGCATGCGCCACCATGCCCGGCTAATTTTTTCTATATATTTTTAGTCGTCCAGCTAATTTCTTTCTATTTTCAGTAGAGATGGGGTCTCACTCTTGCTCAGGCTGGTCTCGAACTCCAGACCTCGAGTGATCCTCCCGCCTCAGCCTCCCAGTAAACCCAAGAAGATCTTACAGAAAATAAGAGTATTCATAATAAGTACTGCATACCAATTATGAAAAATTATAAGAAGTTTCTTCTGTCTGAATACATCAGTTAAAGTTATGTGGATCTCCTCCAATATGCCCTGAAATAATCCACCTGTAGGTAAAATATTTTTTTAAATGCAGGTATAGGCTGAGCGTGGTTGTTCATGCCTATAATCCTAGCACTTTGGAAGGCCAAGGTGGTAGGATCACTTAAGGCCAGGAGTTCGAAGACCAGCATAGACAACGGTGAGACTCAGTCTCTACAAAAAAATTTAAAAACTAGCCAGGCATGATAGCACTCACCTGTAGTCCCAGCTACTGAGAAGGCTGAAGCAGAAGAATCACTTGAGCCCAGGCATTTTGAGGTTGCAGTGCGCTATGATGATGCCCAGTCTCAATCAATCAATCAACCAATCAAATATAAGCAAACAAACAAACAAATAAAATGCAAGTATAGGCCAAAATACCAAATAATCATGGGTACTTTGACATATACTTGAGGGAAGCAATGCTAGAAAACATAGCCTCCTATAAATTCTTTTAAAAAAATCAGACTGAATACATAGGAATAGAACAAAAGCCTGAAAATTAGTGACACTCATTATTGACTACAAAACTTGGTTATTATGACTATTAATTACGCTGTTTTAAAACTAAAGGCAGTTCATCCAGATATGGATAACTAACCCAATAATTTAGTAAAGATTGCCAGGATAATTTTCAGAATTCTCCTATAATAATTTTTACTTTCCTGCTTTGCTAAAATGCAAAGGTGGTATGCAAATATTCTTGAATTATAAATTGCCTGAACATCATAAAAATTATTTTTCCCAGTAAAAAATTTTAAAAGGAAAACTATCATTATGTTAACTCAATTTCATAGGGCAATCGATCAATTTAAGTAAACACAATAAATATTAACAGTCCTGTTTATCATAAATCAAGACTTTTCCATTCACCATTTCTCTTCCCAGGATAAATTAAAATAGTTCTTACCTAATTCATAGAGATGCCCATCTACATGAACTAATGCAATAAAATGAAGATCTACTTTTTCATCTATACTTGGTGCCTGGAAGAGGACGGAAAAGATACATATTATATGCATTAGTAGTCAAACAAATCAATCAAGTAAATATAAACACATATAAATAACATCAAATGGTATAAGAGAACATTTATCTAATCTAATTCAAGGCTTCATCTTTGATATGGTGGACAAGGAGTGACCATGCCTATGTTTGTGACTACGTGCTCATCCATCAACAAGGAAAACACTGACTAATAGCAAATCTTTCTTAATCTCAATTGATCTAAAGACCAAAAGTCTTATTCACCTTGGGAGCCCCAGTGCTTTGCACAATGCCTGGTACATAGAATATATACATAGTGCATGCTTGTTGAATGGAATTAATGCATGAACTAATTTGTTTAATTTTAAAAATTTGAAATAAGAAAGTTAAAACATTCTTAATAATGCATAAACAGTTTTAAAAAAACCATCTTTTCAAGTTAAATTTTAAGACAATTTTAAGACATCAAGAAAGTGAGTTGTCCCCTTAAATTACTTGAACTTAATCTTGTGTTTTGAACAATTCGGCATAAATAGTCTTAGAGTAAAATAAGTCTCTTATTCTAGATTTTAAAAGTTTAAAAATGAATAAATGCAGGAAAATAGCTCAGAAAATGAAAAGCATGGAAAAAAGGATAAGAACAAATTTAAAGTACAATTAACTGTAGCCTATGATTGTTCTCTTGCTTTCTTTGACTCTTAATAAACAATTTGAAATTAAAGCTAGATCTAGGTTTTCTTTTTTTTTTTTTTTTTTTTTGAGACGGAGTCTCACTCTTTTGCCTGGGCTAGAGTAAGTGCCATGGCGTCAGCCTAGCTCACAGCAACCTCAAACTCCTGGGCTCAGGTGATCCTTCTGCCTCAGCCTCCCGAGTAGCTGGGACTACAGGCACGTGCCACCATGCCCGGCTAATTTTTTTTTTCTATATATATTTTTAGTTGGCCGATTAATTTCTTTCTAATTTTAGTAGAGGTGGGGTCTCGCTCTTGCTCCGGCTGGTCTTAAACTCCTGAGCTCAAACAATCCGCCCGCCTCAGCCTCCCAGAGTGCTAGGATTACAGGCGTGAGCCACCGTACCCGGCCTAGATCTAGGTTTTCTTAGCTTACCAAGTTCAATTTATATGAGCAATATCTATGCTTCTCAGATACTCAAGTAACTTTAGGCAATGCCAATACATTAAACGTCACCTTCTATGATATGCAGTAACTGTGTCACACTAATGTATTAGCTATCAAATCTAAATGGTTTGAAATGAAATACAATCACTGTTAAATACATGTAGAATGAAAATTTTAAAGGCAAAAGTTTTCAAGAGGCATAAATCAAATTATATTTTATATTACTTAATATCCTTTCAGTAACACAGATAGCATTTTAACTCAAAAAATTATACTCTTTTCACCCTGAAATAATTATATGTTTTCAAGTAGTTGTTATATGAAGTTTTCTGACACAGATATTGGAAGACACAGAATAAGCATTACTATCTTGGATTTATAGAATGCTTTTAAAACATCTGCAGATACAGTGACTCATCTAATCTCATATAATTCTTCGGATATTATTTCCCACAAATTATAAATGGAAGAAATTCAATATAAATTGATGTGGCAAACTAGCTTTTCCTAACTTCAATCTAGAACTGAATTCTACAGTTGGTACAAATCAAGGTTATTTAGTTTTACTGTTGCTCTAATCCTGGACCCCTCTCTACCACAGCCCCATCTTGTGGTAGCCCCTCCAATGACAGGGAACCTCCACTAGGTTTTGAGACGGTCCATTCTATTGTTAGACAATTTTGTTATAGATATCCCTCATACCGAGGCTAAGATATGTCTCCTTGTATATTCCGTCATCTTAGGAAAAATGTCTCATCCCTCTTGAACATATTTCTTCATATACTTAAAAACAGTGATAATGAGTTCTCTTACTTTCCTGATCAGAAAATCAAAAAATATTAGTGATCACTCAATCCAATACCCTCACTTTATCAATAACCAGGAGAATCTAATTTTTCAAGGCTAATCCTAGGCAATTCTATATTGTAAATTCAATTCTATAAAAAATGCTAGAAAGAATTCTTTATTCAACTAGGAAAGGGTCTTGTTTTACTCATTTTAAGACAATTTTCCAATAGGATATCAGCTATTTTAAATCTTTTGAGCTGTTAATATTTTTATAAATCATTAATTACTTTAACACCATCTCTTCTTAGGAGTTATGTATCTTATAGCTTCTATTTTTCATGTTTTGCCAGTAAATACAATCCTGGTAGAGATACAACTGGAGTCAGAGAACTGAACATGTATTCAATACCTATAAGCCTTGGGTTTTTAAAAATTTATTTTGAGATTTAAATGAGATGTATGCAAGTACTTTGTAAACTGTTAAGTGCTACATAAATCTTATGTACTATTACAATAACAATACTACATTACCACAAATGTAACCAATTACTAAATCTAGTGACTCAAAATGGTGCGTCATTGCACCTTCTATCTAAAAACGCATACTAAAAATATAAAACTCTAAAAAAGATATGAAAAGCCTTCAAACTTTTATAAAAAACAAGTAAAGCTCAAAACTTCTCGGCCTTCCACAAAACCTCAGTACCTGTTATGAGCCTTATCCTTTGACCAACTTCAATTAGTCTCAGAGTCTAAAATCTGTAATTATTCAATTGCTTAAAAATCATTCCACTAACAAGAATAAATAAAAAGCAAATTCCAACAAGTCTTGTGTTTCAAAAAAAGACCAACGAGTAACTATACAAAAGGCAGAAAACAGAGGCTATACATAGATTGAATCCTTTTTGCCTATATATACATATTTTTTAATTCCCTAATTTTGAACATAACACTTCTTAGTTATTTCAAAGAATTAAAAAGTAATATAACAAATTAGTTAGATAGAAATTAATACTAAATATAAATTTCACATTATAAAAATACAAATTAAATTCAATGTATAATTATATGGCACTTAATATATACCAGACACTGTTCTAAGTGCTTTATATGTATTGAACAATTAAACATCATACAGGGTCAGCATCCCAAATCCAAAAATCTAAACCCGAAATGCTCTAAAATCCAAAACTTTTTGAGCACTGACATGATGCTTAAAGGAAATGCCGATTGGACCATTTCAGATTTCAGATTTGGGGGTTTGCGACACTCGATCAGTAAGTATAATGCAAATATTCCCAAATATATAAAAATCTAAAATCCAAAACATTTCTGGTCTCAAGCATTTTGGATAAGGGATACTCAACCGGTATAAACCCAAAAAAGTAGATAATATGACTATATCCATCTTATCTCAACAAAACTGAGGCACAGAGACATTAAGTAACATGCTCTAGGTCACGTAGTTAGTGATGGAATCTGGATTCAAACCCAGGCAGTGTGGTTCTAGAATCCATGTTCTTAACCACTATGCTATGAAAATATTTAAAGCTACAAGGCAATGGAATTAATATGAAACAAAGATCAACAGTATATAAAAACACATAAAACCGGAAATGTCAAATTTTATGGCATGTTCATTTATATTTTGAATATTTTTTAAGTACAAATAGAATTATTCATATTTAGAATTGAATCAATTGTGCCCAGGTCAAAATTTATAAATTTAGGATTTTACTCTGGTCATCTAATTCACCTTGTATCTCTCGCTGTGCCAAACAGTGTATGGCACAGTAGGGAAGCAACAAATATCGAATGAATGAATGAATTAAAATGACGAATGAATGCTGTGGCCCAATGAAAAAAAAAATGAAATAGAAAGAGAGAAAGACACCAGTTTGTTAATACTCAGCACACATAGAAGGCTATTTGATGACCACACTGATATTTGGTGGAAGCAAATGTTTAAGGAAAGACTCCACTTCATAGTTAGAGTGACTCTAGAAGGGTAAATAAGGGGAAGAAAAACTGACTTTTAATTGTTTTTAAGCATTAAATATGTGTGTAATCAGACTCCCCTGGCTTCAAAAGTCATGACCATTTATAGAAATGTCAAGTTTCTTACAAACGTATGGCACACACCAAAGCTTTTAGGTATGACACCTCTAGGTAGGCTCTGCCAAACCACAGTCTTTGCCTTTAATAGTCAAAAACACCAGAAAGACAAGAGCTGTAGTTGCTTAATTCTGTAGTTTATTTCAGTCGTGAGAATTATTAGAATTCCATCAACCTCAACATTTAAAATAATTAGCAAGATTATAAGAACAAATGTACTTTAATAGTTTGCAGATATTATTACCCTACAAAAGAGAAATCATAAAACTTCTGGGAGGCCTACATCAACACACAAGGAGAAAATCTTCACCACCTACTTGGAAAAGATATTTAGAAATTGAATAGGCAGGGAAGATCGGATCAAGATTAAACCAAGTACCTGAGCCACCTCAGGGAATAAAATAGCTTAGATGAAAACACCCTACACCATGAAGGATTTAGATTGAGCCTAGAGTAAGTAAAGTGACCCCAGAGCATGGCAAGAGACTAAAGTCATGCTCGGAAACATGAGGAAAAAAAAAAAAGTAATAGATGGCAAGGAACTCAGAAGGTACACAATATTTGTTGACCTAAGTCAACTAAATGAAATCAGAAAGCAGAAGGGTAAGAGAACACATTCTCTTTAACAACTAACAGGAACTTAAACATTATCATGAATGTTGATCAGTACTCATCAAAAGGCAGGTGCCCTTATGTTGGTAGGAGATGGAGTGAAAAGATGGATGTTCACCAAGGCAGTGGTGAAAGTCAAGCTAGACTGCAAAGCATAGAAGCATGCTTGCAATCTTATTGGGGGAGAAAAAGCTAATGGTTGAGTGAACGAAGAGAAAAGCACTCTGAAGACTGAAGACGGTTAAGGAAATAAAAAAAAAAAAGGATTCCCTTATCACTGGAAGAAGAGATGGAAGATTGACTACACTTACAACAGAATGGAGACCCAAAGATGGTAGGCGTAAGAAGGGTCGCCAGCGACGGAGACGGAGAGATGGACTGGTAGCTTTTGCAGGGCCTACATGGTTACGTTTGACCCAGGGCAGGGATGCATGGTGACACAATGATGAGGCCTTCGTTCTGCAGTGGCTAGAATGAGGCTGTGATGAGGATGGCGAAGAGGACTACATAATTAAAAAAGAGAATATTTTACTTAGACCACGTTTCTGTGTGATCATTTATTCTTAAAAGCAACGTATGGTTACTTGTATTCTTATGGTCTAATACTTTTAATAACCATAATCTAGCACAGGATCATGTAGGATATTGGTTAAAAGCAGGTAAAGTGGAAACATATAACCAAGTATCAGGTTATATGACATACATCCCTAAGTGCACATCTGAAATTATTCACGTATCTTCATTTGCATAGCACAGACTCATGGAGCTAAGTATTTATTTAAAAGCCACTAAAATGTAATTGTTACATGGAATTGTTTTTAAAAAGTAACATGCATACAAAAACCACGTAACATACAAAACACACAAAGAAGAAAGGGTAGAGGAAAACTATACAATGATAAGCCTTGGTAAAAAAGAATTCCTTGGAGGGAATAAGCTCCAAGGAGGAAAAAAAGCCTTGCAAATATAAACAAGAATGCCATTAACCTCTCTGATGCTGATGACCTGAATAAACTATCCTCCTACTTAGGCTGACAAGTTACATAAAAAATATCATGGCCTATTAGCTATGTTTTAGTAAACAATAACATTATTTAAAATATGCATTACTTACTTTATGCCGGGTATTCTTTTAAGCACTTTACATATATCAATTCATTTAATCTCCCAGTAACCCAAAAGATAGGTACAACTACTCCAGTTTAACAAATGAGGAATCAAAGCACAAACTGATTAGGTTTAGTAACATAACCAAGGTCACATTGCCACCAAGTGGCAGATTGGGACTCAAACTCAATCAGATTCTAGAGTCCAATGATCTTAATCACTATGTTGTATAGCCTCAGTGATCAAGAGAAAGATTTTAATGCTAACTTATTAGACCAGATCCTAATAAGCAGAGGAATAATTCTCACAAGGTTAGATATTTTAGACTCACCTTTCAAACACTATTGTGCCACAAAAGCCAAATCTGGCCAAGAGTGTTTCACAAAATACACATGGGTACAATAACTAACTTAGTGGTAATCCGAATGACTTTATAATTGTCATCTTCAATTAATAATAGCAGTACATAAAATAAAAAATTAATTCAAAGGAGTATGACAAAATTATAATGACCAGAACCACAAGAAGAAAGAAAAAGAACAGTGACATAAGTCCTTGCTTAGTGATAATATTTAATAGATTTCACTAACCACAACCTATTCTCTTTAGAAATGTGAGGAGTTTTACTCTGAATGATCTCTAAAATTCCTTTCAACCCTGAAAATTCTACAATCCTACCCCTAGTACTTTCAATCTATGTAAATAATAC
>RJWJ010045740.1:0-11642 GCA_004363605.1 Indri indri
TATCATTTTTGCTTTTCCTGAATTACATATATTATGATTAACCCTCTAATGCAGTCAGTAAAATTTATCAAAACATTTTTCAGATTTTCTTTTTGAATATATTTTCTCTTGCAGGGTTACATTTTGCCATCTGCCTTTCCAGAGTAAGTGGCTCTATGTGGGCACTGAACGAGGTAATATACATATTGTCAATGTGGAGTCCTTCACACTCTCAGGCTACGTCATTATGTGGAATAAAGCCATTGAACTGTGAGTTTGAGCAGATATTTCATATCTGAAAGTATCAGTACCATATATGATAATATCATCATATGATAGCCAGTCACTAACTCCATATGGAATTAAATATGTGTCAGACATTCTTGATATTAAATATAGATTCATTAGCTTTTTGTAAGTATTATCCGATTGACATGGCAGTTCGTAAATTTAAATTTTACAAATTATATATGCATAAATTTGTAAATATGTAAAAATGTAAATATATATACAAACATATACAAATGTAGATATATACACACATTATATAGGCATATATATAAAACACAAGTTTAATGAAATAATCATTCTTCTTACTGAATGAAAAACACTCTAAATTTTTTTTAATTTTATAATTATTTTTATTTCTAATGCTTATCATGACCAACAAATGGGTTGCTACCAGTTTTTGAAACACTGATTAGTTTATTTGATGTGTTTTAATGATCAACAAATATAATGCAAATGTTTGCTGAAGTTAACATATTGTAGAATTAATTTTAAGGTTGATTTTACTTAATTTTGAAATGATTGTTTTCGTTTGCCAATTTTGACAAAAAAAAGCTATAGGTTTTATAGGTCCCCGAGCATCTTTAATGTTAACTTTTCACTCTGTCTTAAATTTTGCATGTCTTATCTTTTTCTGCAGATAACACTGTTGGGACATAAAAATCAAAGTTTAAGCATATTTTCATTGTTTCTTTTTGTTTTTGTTTTTTAAAAAATAGTCTTGTTGCATTCCACAGTATTTACACCTTTTTGAGATAAGGATAATTTTGTGATATATCTTTTAAGAAAGTAATGTCTTAGTGTAGTTGTAATAGTATATTTATCCTGGTTTTTCTTCCTGTGGCAGGGACGTTATTATTATATATGTATCTCTTGGTAGTAGTATGGGTTTTTGTGGTCTTTTATTTTGAGTTGATTACAACTTCTAGTAGATAGGCATGATTCAGGTGACTGTATAGTTTCACAGATGGCTCTCATGAAGCGGAGTGGTCTCTTAAATTTAGGAGTTTCTGAATTAGGGATGTGATTATGTATGAGCATCAGTTCAGCCATATTCTTAACTGTATTAACTTCTTTTTCTCTGAGCAGGTATAGGTAGCAATACTTTGTTGATTTTTAAAAATATAATAGAATTTTTCATATTTCTGATATTAACTATGGAACTAAATGGGATATCCCAATTGGAGGCTAGAATTGGGTAAAATAAGAGAGTAATATTTTAGATGCTGCATTGTTTAAAACACTTGCATTGAGAATTCTACTCGAGGATAGATTTTCTATGCTGAAATCTTTGACTAAATTGAAGATTCTTTCCTATACAGAAAGTATACTTGACTGTAAATTTTGCTGACATGTGTCAACATGAATTACCATTTTATTCCTGATTCCTATTTTGTTCCATATTAAGAACTATGTATCTGTTATTGATTACTTGCTGCAATTCTTTCTTTATAAATATATCTCTATTTTCTTTTCATTTATTCTTATTGTAATGAATATATAGTCATATTGAAATTTTTAATTGAAAATTTATTAATGTTTTCTTTTTTAGGTCATCTAAATCTCACCCAGGACCTGTTGTCCATATAAGTGATAATCCAATGGATGAGGGAAAGGTAGAATTTTTTCCTAAAAAAATAAGTTTATTATTTTAATGCACAAACTTTTGTATAATAAGCAAACTATTCCAGGACCACACTTATCCTGCAAAACTGAGATTGCTAATAAAGCTTGTATATCACATACACTTAATGCTTGTTATTCATTATGAAAAACAAGTGAAGGAATTAGAATTTTTTATAATTTTAAAGGACAAAGTACCCTAAAACATAATTCAAAATTAATAAATACAATTATATGTTATTCATTTATATTTGGCTTATTCAGAGTATTTTTCCTGATTTTCTGATAATCCTGACAAAAAGTTTTCTTTAGTTTTGAATTCTTTTCAACACTTTAGTTATACAGTTTTTGTAACACTTAATCCAGATTGCCTTATGTTAGAGTTGTCTTTATATCTCATCTCCCCTAAGTTTTTCTTCATAAATAGCTCCAATTAATAATGTAGATATTTTTAAAAATGTTATTTTAATTTTTAATACTCTGAAATTGGTTCATACAGTCAGTATCTAGCTATTGTTAATTTAGGCTAATTAATATATTTAAAAATAATTAAATTTTTTTCTATGAGTCTTTGTTTACTAATTCAAACCAATCTTTCAAGTAGGTAGTTCTATTTAATAATGGTATTTTTCTACCTATATATTATAATTTTATTATGGTAACCTAAGTAAATACCAGGAAGTTTATTGCTGTCAGAAATCAGTGCAGTGAAGCCTCTGAATGTTATGCAGAAGTTTAACCAGATGTTTCCTTTCCTCAGCTGTGGGAGAGGTAAATTGATTAACATTGTTCTCTTAGTTTGCCACTGGGAAAACTGAAGGATAACTGGACTGTTTGGAGTTAGCATATAATCATTAAGCAAGTATAGAATAACCTAGATCCTCATTTTATATTCTTTTTATGTAAGATACTTGTTTAGAAGCCAAGCCTTTGGGTGGGAGGCATGGTGGCAGAAGTGAAAACTTCCCTTTTACCTCGAATCAATCGCTAAGTCATATTAATCCTTCATTTAATCCTTACTTTGCAATATCTCTTTTCTCATAATGACCACTGGAGTTCAAGACATTACAACTCATTCTTGAATCATGTCCAGATTAGTCTTCCCAGAGTGCCATTTTAATGTGTTCTCCTGTTCAAAGGCTTTCAGTGACTCTTTAGTATTTAAAAAGCAAAATAAACTTTCCTTAAAATGTAGCCCTAGGTTTCTAATCTTTCAGAATATCTTTACCCAAAGGCTATGCTGAAGCGAATAGTTAAGCTTCCCAAATATGGACAGCGCTTTGGTGCCTCTGTGTTTTTGTTTTTGTGAGTCCTTCTGATTGGAATTCTCTCCCAACAGTCTCTCTCTGCTGAATTTTCTACCCTCATTTTAAGGCCCAGATTGAATATATATCTTTCGTGCTGTCTTCTCTGATAATCCTGACAGAAAATGCTTTCTCTTATGTCCACATTCATTAGTACTTTAGTTATGCAATTTTATGGTATTTATCACATACTGCCTTATATTAGAAATGTGTGCGTATCTCAGCGCCCCTGAACTTGAAAGAGTCCTTGAACACAAAGGTAGAATTTATATAAGTTTGTATTTTCCATAGCCTCCAACATACAATAAAAATAGTAACTACTCATTATATACTTGATTTGTGTAATGAATGAATTGTATATTAATATAACTTTTTATCCCCAGTATTTTCTTTGAAACCTTGCATTATATTATTCTCCTTAGTTCCGAGAGTTAATCTCATGAAACATTGAAAAAATATTTTGCTAAAGTAAATTATATCATCTAATCTTTGATTTCTTGTAGACTCTTTCCAGATTCCAAAGATCCCTGTGACATTTTGTCACTGAAAAAAGATATGAGGTGATGGGGCAAGTTTATTCAAAGCTAACCTTACAGGTGAATGCCACCACATTAAGTGATGGTCTTGGCTAAGGAATGTTAGGCATTAGTGTAAAATTACTTGCAATAGTAATATCTATCATTTATTGAGTTCTGTGTGTCAGGCACTGTGCTAGCCACTTTATATGTGCTATTTCACTTGGATCTCCCATCAAGTTGTAAGTTAGAAATTTTCCCTGCTTTGTAGATGATGAAGCAGAGACTTGGTGGCATTATGTGTTGCAGAGGTACAGAGCTAGATA
The DNA here is from genome assembly GCA_004363605.1 of Indri indri. Taxonomy (NCBI): domain Eukaryota; kingdom Metazoa; phylum Chordata; class Mammalia; order Primates; family Indriidae; genus Indri; species Indri indri. The sequence continues at coordinate 4,036 of RJWJ010045740.1, forward strand.
CTAGTGGAGCTGGGATTTGAACACTGATTTCTCTGATTTCAACCTGGGAGTACTCTTCATTATGCTACATTTTTTTCTCTGGATGTACATCAGTTATTGATGCTATGGACAACTACGTTCATATTCAGTGCTTTTTGTAAGAGAAAAATTAGGAAATTAGTCAACAGTACATAAACTAATTAATATCTCTGTGAGTTATAAAATATTCCAGTAGGAATAGGCATCGAAGGGATTTTCCAAGTTTCATTAAGTACTATATATTTAATTTTCTGTTTTTTAATATTTATTTATAATTCTCTTGCTTTTCTCAAGAAAGGAAATAAAAAGCCAGAAGATTATGGGCATTAAAGTTGAACCTGTTGGTACATATTTCTAACATTCCTAGGATGTTAGAGCTGGTTAGTGAGGCTGAAGTTCACTATAACTCTCTCAGGTTATTAAGATCTGGATAGGTAAAATTATTTTCCGAAAGGTTTGTGGCTACTAAGTGGCAGATGTAAGCCTAGAACTCAAGTCACCTATGTCCTAAGCAACGCAGTGCTGATTACACTGTACATCGACTCTTAAATTATATTCCTTTCCTTCTCTTTCCTTATTCCTGAAGTTCCTCACTCCTTCTGTGTGAAAATGCCATATTACATGTCCAGGATATTTGGAAAGACTGGGAAAAAGGAAAGGAAACAAATACCAGGTTTTTTCTCAGAAGATTTATGTATCTCAGATTGCATAGGAAAGAAGAGTTTGGCTTAGGAAAATTAACTATACTCCCTAGCAAGGTGGGAAAACCTATTTTTTTAGCTTTAATAACTAGCCCCTCCACTAGAAATGGAAAAAAAAGGAAGTTCTCAACTAATGAATGAGCTTCAGAGAGTATTTTGATTATCCTGTATTGTTAATGTGAGTAAAAAAATTCCATAAATGAACATCTATTTTTTTTTTTTTTACTTCTCTGCTATGCACAAACTAGGCAAATATTTTTTTCCATGAATGTATTTGCTTCATGTTTTTATTAATGGTATTTTCAACTGGAATTTTTTTCCTATGGATGAATATTAAATGAGGAAAGATTCTTACTTTTCTTTGACTTTCATATAGGAATAAAAATCTATATAGCTATACTAAGTAAATTTTTTTTTTTTTTAAATAACTGGGACCTCCAGCTGTACCTTGTGATCTGAAATCCACTAAATGGCTATTTTGTTAAAATTACTGGGTCTATCCCCAACTTTGTTCATATCCCCAGATTACATGAATAGGTGTAGACTATCTACTCATCATGTTTATATTCGTTAAACAAATATATGTTGAGTGTCTACTATGTATTAGGCAGTACATTAGATGTTAGAGATATACAGATGAAAATGTGTGTACTGGCATAAGAGAAGGAGCACTTTATTGTGTCTGGGTAGGCTTAACCAAGGAAACAACACTGAATTTAGGCTTAAAAAATGAATAGAAGCTTGCTAAGTGAATGAATGGGGAAGAGATTTCAAGCAGAGAAATACTGAGATTTGGAAAATACTGGAGTGTGTGTGTGGGGAACTGAGGTTGGATGGGCAGTGCACATAGTCTGTGAGGGAGGACCATGCATTCCGTTCTGGAATGTATTCATTCATAAAACATTTTTTAAGTATTTATAACATGTCAGTCCCTGTGTCGTATGTCAGAAGTATTGTGATGAACAAGATAAAACTAATCCTTGCCCAAATACACCAGTATTATGATCTGCAAAAGAATTCACGTATGGAAAAGGCCATTATTATGTTGTGTGGTGACCCTTCGGTTTAAAAATGTACAGAGTGTAATTGGAGCACAGGGGAAGGGCATCAATTTACATTTGGTAGGTCAGGGAGAGGAAACGATAGCTAAAATGACATCCGAAAGATTAGTAGTACTAGTCAAGCAAATAGTAAAATGTTCCATTCAAATGGAGTGGCCTAGGTAGGGAAGCAGCATGTGTAAAGCCTCAAAGGTAAAAGAGAGCATAAACTTAAGAATGTACTGGAATGTGGGTAGCAGGGATACGGTAAGGGATGAAGTTGAAGAGGTAAACAGAGGTCAGCCCGTGACAGATCTTGTAGGTCATATTACTGAGTTTGGACTTTATACTAAAAATAATGGTGAGACATTAAAAAGTTTTAAATAGAAGCATTTATTGCCCTGTCAGGTTTGCATTTTAGAACTGTTATGCTAGCTATAATATGAAATATGTTAAAAGAGGAGGAAGACTGGAGTCAGAGAGACCAGAAAAGAGATCTTTGTGTCTTTAACCAGGAGAGAGGTGCAGGAGATGAAATGAAGTAAATTAGATAATAGAATGTAATTTTAAATTTACTTGTTGATTTTACCTGTTGGAGGAGAGACTAGAGTTAAGGATGACTCCTAGTTTTCTGGCCTGAGCAACTGAATAAATGTTGTGATAAGGAATGGTGAGAGAGAAACTGTGACAGGAAGTGCCAGAGTAACAGAGTAGAGAAGAATACAGTTGATTCACTTTTGGGCACATTTATTTCAAGGTTCTTGTGTAGATAAGTGGAGATGTGGACACTGGAATTATGTGTCTGAGTCTTATGAGAGGGATCTAGGCTGGATGTGATTTAAAACTAATCAATACATGGGTGGAGTAGATGAGATTGCCTGATAATATGTAGAATTTGGAAAGTTTGTAAACTCTAAAGCACATACAAATGTTAATTTTTACTAGTAATTTATTAAAATATTTTATATTAGTGAAGATGTACACTTAGGACTTCAAAATGGTACTGATTTCTTTTTGAAAAATCAGTTGTATGTTGAGTCCCTAATTATCAAAGGCATATAAATATGCAATGCAGTATTCTCATTTGCCAATTATATCAGCAGTCCCCAAACTTTTTGGCACCTGGGACCGGTTTCATGGAAGACAAGTTTTCCAGCATAGGTGGGTGGAGGAGGTGGGGAGGCAGAGCTCAGGTGGTGATGCGGGCAGTGAGGAGTGGCCGTAAATATAGATGAAGCTTCACTCCCTTGCCTGCTGCTCACCTCGTGCTGTACGGCCCAGTTCCTAAGCTTCGTGGAAGACAATTTTTCCACATGGGAAGTGAACCTCACACAGTGACGCACCACCCAGTTCCTAAACAGGCTATATACTGGTACTGGGCCCTGGCCTAGGGGTTGAGGACTATAGATCTATCTATATGACTAGTAATCAGCAGTGCAGATGTTTAATTACAGTTTATATAATTTATACTGAGAGCATATGAATAATATTATTAGTTATCTATATTGTCAACAAATGCTTTATAATTGATATAATTCCTAGGTAACATGGATTTTTTTTTTATTACAGCTTTTGATTGGCTTTGAATCTGGAACAGTAGTCTTATGGGACCTCAAATCAAAGAAAGCTGACTACAGATACACATATGATGAGGTAATGACATTATCTTTGCTAATAAAAGCTATTGTGATTTCTCTGATTCAAAGCAGCTTCTCTAAGAATGTAATTGGTAATTTATTTTATGCGACCTTTGTAATTGCAATAATGTACACCTTATTTTTTTTTTACAATAGATAATATATTCACATAGTTTAAAAGATAAAAAAATTTCCTTCCCACTCAACATTTGGTCATCCTGTTCCCTTAAAGGTACCATGTTCATGTTACAAGTTTCTTTTGTGTTCTTCCAGAGAGAGTCTGTGCATTTGCAAGCAGATTCATAAATATATTCTATTTATTCTTTTATACCAATGATATTATACTGTAAACATTCATAGTTTGTGAGTTTTAAGATCCAAATAAGGATTGATGGTGATTGATTGATAAGTCTTTTAATTCTATTTTAATTTGTAGGTCTCCCCTTTTCTTCTTCACTTCCCTTCCCTTTCTTACCTTTCTCATTCTTTTTTGTCACTAATTTGTTCAAGATAGAATCTCCCAAATGCTAAATTTTTCTGACTGCATCCCTGTTGTCTTTAACATCTTTTTTTTCCTTTGCCTTTAGATGTCCTATAAATTGAATATTTCACTGAGGTTTGATCAAATTCATATTCATTTTTCATTGTTAGCAAGACTATTTCACAGGTGATGCTGATGCTCTTCTATCTGATGGAACCTTCATGTGTGTGTCTATTTCTAATATTGGCAGCCAGTGGTGCTCAAGGCCTAGATGTGTTATTGTGTAGTGGTTGCAAAATGTGGTGTATTCTATCATTTCTTCTTTATTTATTAGCTAGGACACTTTAGTAAAAAGAAACTACTACTTCTGTTTGTTTATACAGTAGTACAGTTCATATAACAAAGGCAGAATAGATGCTTGATTCTCTTTATTTTAGTATTCACTCTAAGGAGTTGTTTTCTAGTAGTTTCAGTGGTGAACAATTCTTGCTTTTGGTTTCATTGTGTTCTCAAATGATTTAAGCATATTTTATGTGCTTCAGTGCATGGAAGTTCTTATCCTTATTGCTTTTCCAGTTATCCTATCTTTGGTCGGTGAACCTCCTCCAGTTGGCTCTTGAGACCTTTGGTGATAACTGTAATTGTCTTGGATAGCTTCCTTGCTATCTGATATAACAAAATATGTATCTTGTATATTTCTGATCCAAACTTAGAATAAGATATTTTTCTGTGAAACTATGGCTTCTTTCAGTGTGAAATAGTATCTAGTGACCATAATCGGGGTACCAGAAGTGTTCATGGTTTCCAATTCGGTGACTAGAGGTATGGCTAGAAAATGTACAAGTGGTTTTTCTTGTTTGTTTTTAAGATAAAATACGTCATGTCTTCATATTTATATGTTCAGTTACAGCAGAGTACATTGAGTAATTATAGCAGTACATTGAATACTTTTCAAATATTTGTATATTGTCTTTGTAATCATGACTGAGGGAACATCCTTTGTTTTTTATAGCCGTGTCCTTTTTGCTGCTCACCAGTCATGATCTTCAGATTGAAAAACATCAACAAACATGTTTTGAATAAAGAATTTCTGTCTTTTTTCTGGAAGTTTTGGCCTGTAGATCTATTTTCTATGTTAAAATGAAAGCACATTTTAAAAATTGATTTTTTTGGTTTTGCTTTTTATAATTTTAAATAGTGAACTTGGCTTGAGCCATTAGGAAGTCGCAGGAACTCCATGTACCTTCTCACCTTAAACAAAGAAACTGGACAGATTATATGAAACAACAGTTTTCAGCAGTTTGACAGCAGGTAGTAAGTGCAGAACAGGATTCCTTAGAGAGGGGAAACAAACAAGGTGAGCCCTTCGATCACTTTAGCTATTGGCTTGGAAAGATTTTCTAGGTCTCAGTACATGAAGGGGGAACCTAGGTAGAAGCTAGGCAGTCTCTCTCACTTGAAGAGACATAATTGGGAAATTGCGGAAGCCAAGGCATCTGCATCTTATAAGGCAATGTGCTAGAGAGCAAAGAGCTGCCTACAAGGAGAATTTGAGATGACTACAGAAGGCCCCCTGCTCCAAGTCTTCATTTGAGTATAGGTTAGTTCATGGGTGCAAAGCTTGGAAAAGATCCACTGAACAGGAGAATCATTTCTGTAACACACACAAGACTGAGAACAGTTCACATTTTGAAAAGAGTAGAGAAACCTTATAATGCACATGATACAAAGAAGAGTATTCAGAAAGTTACTGCCTCAGTAGTGGAACTAAAGTAGCCCTGCACTAAAGGCTAACCTAGTCCAGATTGACAAAGCTTAAAGCAAACTTTGAAAGGACCAAACTATTTCTAAGTACATAAACTATATCCCAGAAAAAACATACAAAAACTTTAAAAAGAATATAATAATACCCCCATATAAATTTCACAATGTCTATTATCCAAATATAAATTTATGAGGTATAGAAAAGCCAGAAAATACAACCTGTAATGAGAAGAAAATGCAAATAGAAACAGACTCAGAAATGGCAAAGGTGATAGAATTAGTATCAAGGATATTAAAGCAAATATTATTAAATATACTCTATATGCTCAAGAAGGTAGATTAAACCATGAACGTGTTGATGAAAGACATGAAAGACTTAAAAACCACACAAGTAGAATTTCTAGAGATGAAAAATAAAATGTCTAAGATGAAAAATACTCTGAATGGGATTACCAAAGGATTCGATACTGAAGAAGAAAAGATTAAGGAATTTGAGGACATAACATTATAAGCTACTTAGTATGAAAGACTGGGGAAACAACAGAATGTCAGTAAGCTGTGGTAAAACTTCATGCAGACTGATATTGTATTTCGAATCCTATTAATAGAATGGCAAGGGTGGACAGAAAATATATTGAAGAAATCATGACTAAGAGTTTTCCATTTTGATGAAAACTATATTAGTAAACCAGAGATTCTAGAAGTTCAGTCAATGAACTCTGGGCAGAAGAACATGAAGAAGACTACACAAAAGCACAATTTTCAATGCTAAAAACTAGTGATAGAGGACATCTTATGAAAAACCAGAGGAACAAAAAAACACATTAAATACAGAGGAGCAAAGAAAAATGATAGCAGATTTTGTTTTTATAGTAGAAATAATGTAAGCCAGAACAAAGTCGAACAAAACCATATAATAACTGAAAGAAATAAATTTGTCAACCTAAAACTTTATACCCAGCAAGTATATCTTTTCAAAAACAAAGGCAAAATAAAGACTTTAAGGATATTAAAAACTGAAAGAATTTATTACTTGCTTCACTACAATGTATGTTAAAAGAAGTCCTTCATGCAGAAGGCAAATGATATGAGATGGAAATTTGGATCTATTCAAAGGAATGAAAGACACCAGAAATGACAAATATGTGGTAGATGTAAAAGCCTTCTTATTTTTATATCGCTTTAAGAGATCAGTAAGTATTGAAACCAAATATAAAAATGCATTGTAGGTTTTATGACATATGGACATCAATAGCACAAAAATTCGAAGACAGAATACTCTCGTTAGATTATTATACTGTATGTGAAGTAGTGTAATATTATGAGAAGGTAGACTATGATAACATAAAGATGTGTATTGCAGATCCTAAAGGAAACACCAAAACAACAACAGCAACCCAAAAAATTAAGCCAAAGAGGAAATAAAGTGAAATTTAAAAAGTATCAATCCAAATGAATGCAGGAAGGAGGAGGAAAAGGGAAACAAAGAACAGATGGGTGAAATAGTGAACAAATGGCAAGATGATAGAATTAAATCCAACTGTATCAATAATCATATTAATGGTTTAAATATGCTGATTAAAAGGTAGAGATTATCATATTGCATAAAAGAGCAAAGTGTAAATATGTACTATCTATACGACACCCACTTTTAAAAACAGAGATGTGTTAGAAAAAAGGATAGATGGAAAAAGTAATATTAGCAGTAATCAAAAGAAAGCTGAAATGACTTTATTAATATCAACAAAGCAGATAGCAGAGTGCTTCCCCCTCAGCAACAGAATATACATTTTTTGAAGTATACACGGAACATCACCAAGACAGATCATATTTAGTGCCATAAAATCAATCTCAATAAATGTTATAAGATTAAACCCATACAAAATATATTCTTTCACTATAGTATAATTAAATTAGAAATCAGTTATAAAAAGGTAGATGGAAAAATATTCAAATATTTCAAAGT
>RJWJ010045741.1:0-11640 GCA_004363605.1 Indri indri
TGTCTTTTCATGCATTTTCATCCTATTTATGGTGTCATTTGATGAAGAAATTTTAACTTTACTAAAATCATATTTATCAATCTTTTTCTTTATGATTCTTGCATTTTGGATCTAGGGTAAGAAAATTTTCTCTGCCTTGAAGTAATAAACATATTCTATATTGTCTTCTAAATACTTTCTAGATTTTCTTTCACTTTTGTTAACTTTTAATTTTGAAATAGTTATAGACTCACAAAAAGTGGCAAAGTCTTCCCCCCAATTTTACCCACTGGTGATATCTTATATAACTGTAGCACAATAGAAAAAGCTGGAAATCGACATTAATAAACATTGCTAGCTAGACTACAGACATTATTCAGTTTTTACATGTACTCCTGTGTGTGTTGAGAGAGTGTGTGTGTGGGAGTGTGGGTGTGGTTTTTATGCAATTTGATGCCTTTCATTGTTCAGTGTTTAATACACATGGAGTCTCTTCTGTGCATGGTGAGAGGTGGAGATTCAGTTTATTTTTTCCCCATATGAATAACCAATTGTTCTAGCATCATATTTTGAACAGTCCATCCTTTTCCCCACTGATGTGCAGTGCCTACTCTGACATTAACCAAATTTCCACATATGTGTAGATGTGTTTCTGGTCTCTCTCTTCTGCTCTGTAGATCATTTATCCATCCCTGCTCCAACACACTATTCTTAATTACTTTATAGTAATAATAAATCTTGCTGTATGGCAGAATAATTTCCAAGATTTTGTTTTTCTTCAAGAGTGTCTTGGCTACTCTTGGTCTGTTCCTTTCCAGTATAAATTTTAGAATAGGTTTTTCAAGTTTCACAAATAATCTTGTTAGGATTTTATTGGAACTGTATTGAGCCACATCGTGGAAAACTGACACCTTTATGATTGTGAATGTGTCCAAGAACGTGATTTAGCTTTAGTTTATCTAAGTTTTCATTAATGCATTTCAGTAAAGTGTTGCAATTTTCTCCATGAAGAGCTGGCACATATTGGGTTAGATTTACACCTAAGTATTTTGCACTTTTTGTTTCTCTTACAAATGTTATTTCAATTATATTTTCAAACTGATTGTTGGGGGTATGTGGAAATACAATTCAATTTTGTGTATTGATTTTTTATTTATTAACTTTGCTAAACTCTCTTATCAATTCTAATAATGTATTTATAAAGTCTTCTGGATTTTCTGAAAAGATAACCATGCAACCTGCAGGCAATGACAGTGTTCTTTCCTCCTTTCTAATCCTTATTCTCTCTATCTCTTCTTGTTTTGCTACTGGCTTGGACAAAATTGAAAAGAGATGATTATAGTCCACATCCTTGCTTAAACTTGTCTGTAAAGAGAAAACATCTGACACTTTGCCATAAAATTAATGCTTGCTGTAGGCTTTTGTAATAGCCTTGAATCAGATAAATAAATTTCCTTCTCTCCCTAGACTGTTTGTCTGTTCTTCATGTCTTCTAACATTTCCAACCTTCCTTTTGACATTATTTTTCTTCTTTCTAAAGTATGTCCTTTAGAACAGTGGTCCCCAACCTTTTTAGAACCAGGGACCAGTTTCATGGAAGACAATGACAATGTTTCTACTGGGGTGGGTATGGGAATGGGGGAGATGGAGCTCGGGTGGTGATGCCAGTGATGGGGAGCGGCTGTAAATACAGACGAAGTTTCACTCACTCACCCACCGCTGCTCACCTCCCACCGTGCAGGGTGGGGGCGAGGGAGGCGGAGCTCAGGTGGTGATGGCAGGCCCTGTTCCTAATAGGCCACGGACCAGACCGGTACCAGGCTGCAGCCTGGGGTTGGGGGCCGCAGCTTTAGAAGCTCCTTTAATAAAAAGTCTGTTGATGGTAATCTCTCTTGATTTTAGTTTATCTGAAAATATCTTTATTTTGCTCTGTTCCTGAAAGAAAGTTTTAGTGATACAAACTTCTGTCTTTTAACTTTATTGAGGTATAATTTATACATCATAAAATTCATCCATTTTAAGTATGTGATTCAATGATTTCTAGTGAGTTTACCAAGTTACATAACCATTTTACCACAATCCAGTTTTACAACTTTTGTATCATCCCAGTAATATCTCTTATACCCATTTACAGTTAACTCCATCCCCACCTGCAGGCCCAGGCAACCCCTAGTCTACTTTCTGTCTCCAAAATTTTCCTTTTCTGGACATTTCATATAAATGAATTAAATATGTGGCCTTTTGTGTCTGACTTCTTAGCATTCCATTTAGTATTCCACTACATAAATGTATTTCGTTTTGTTTATCCATTCACTAATTCATGGGCATTTGGGTTGTTTCCACTTTTGGGCAATTTGATTAATGATAAACATTATGGAAGTCTTTGTATGGATATATGTTTTCATTTCTCTTGGTATCTACTTAAGAGTGGAATTGCTGGATCATTAGTCACCCTTCCCAAATTTACTTTTAACTTTTTAAGAAACTACCAAACCATTTTCCAGAGTAGCTTCCCACCAGTAGTAACATTTGAGGATTTTGATTTCTCTTTATCCTGCCAGCAGTTACTGTCTGTCTTTAATTCTAGCCACTGTAGCAGGTGTGAAAAGGTATCTTATTGTGGTTTTAATTTGCATTTCCTGAAAGATGTTGAGCATCTTTCACATGCTTATTAGCCATTTGGGTATTTTCTTTGGTGAAATGTCTATTCAGATCTTTTACTTATTTTTTAATTGAGCTGTTTATCTTCTTATTACTGCATGATGAGAGTTCTTTGTATATTCTGGACACTAATTCTTTGTCACATCCATGATTTGCAAGTATTTTTTCCAGTCTGTGTTCTGTCTTTTTCAGTGAGTTTATGTGCCTGGGAACTTTATCTGTGAAATTCTTTAAGGCCTGGATTGAAATTGCATTGCTCCAGAGATGAACTGTGTTTGCTTCTCCCTGGCACCTGGGGATCCTTGTACAATCCAAGATGATTTCCGCACCGAGTTTGCATTCCAGACAACAAGCTAAAGAGAGAAGGGCGGGGCCCCCTCCTGCACTGTCAGGGCACAGGAGGAAGTTGCACGTTCACTCCCACTCACAATCCCACGACTTAGTCATACGGTCATATCTAGCCATGAGGTAGGCTGGAAAATGTAGCTTTCAGCTTGGTGGCTCTGTGCCCAGCTAAAAATCCTATGCAAAAAAAAAAAAAAAAAAAAGGTATCACACATTTTAGTAAATGAAAAAGACCCACATTTGAACTCAGGTCTGTATGATCCCAAAGCCAGGCCCTTTGCACTGTATTATGCCAACTTCCTAGGAAGAAGCCAATAGGATGTTATCGTTTTAATAGATTCCTAATAATCCTCACATCTCCAGACAATAAGTGGCAGAGCCCTCATTGCCTGCCCCCTTGAACTTCGATCTGCTCAAGGGATCATCTCCTCACTGTACCACTCTGCCTCGCCGTACTATTCCTGGGAAAGGCATTTACATGGCGATCTGGGCGACATTATATTCATCCTGTATTTTTCCATGGAGTCAGCAATCACCCTTCCCAACTTCATCCCCTCTGCTCTTCCCAGAGAACTAACTTTGCCCCATGGCCCAGCATCTGGAATTTCTCCAGCCTACTTTGTGGCACTCAGCCCAGTTCTGGGCCTCCTGAGCACCCTCTGAGCCATCGGACAGGAAGGCTGGGCGTCACCCTGGAGCCGCCCTGCCAGGGACAATATTTGGAGGACGATGCCCCTGATGGAATGCTCGCTGCACTGGCCAGTCAGGAAATGCCACTGGCCTCAGGGTTGCACACAGAAGCATCTACTTTGGCTGGGAGGGTGCCTGAGTATAAAAATTGTTGAGTTTCTTTTTCTTTCCTTTGCAGACCTCTGCAGGAGTTTGAGAACCGGCTAAGTGGGAGAATTGTCTGGTAGTTCTAAAAGCGAGTTTCCTCTCTTGCCTGAGTTCCCCTTAGCTGAACTGTATGTGTAACTTCAGGTTCACTCCACATCACGCTTTGTCTTACCTGCACTCTGTTAGGTCTGTTTTAATGGTAGTTAATGTCTCCCTAACCAGAGGTGACAAGTCCCATTCAGAGCTGAGCAAAAAGGTTAGCGAGGCTGACTTCACGTGGGTTAGACACCATAGGGAAATGAAACAATGGGAACTGCTTAAAACTGGCAGAAGGGTGAAACGCTTACTGTGGGAGCAGAGGCAAGAACTCCCACCGCCACCCTGGAGATGTCTGAGCAGGGGTTGAAGGCAGGAAGACAGAAAGAGCATCCCAGACTGGGGCACCGGCAGGTAAAGAGGCAAGAGGATGTCAGAGTTCCTTGCATGTGGAAAGGACCCTCCCTGAGTGCTTGGGGGTGATGAGGGACACAGAGCTGGAGGAGCGGGGAGGGCTGGTGGAAGGTTGGGAGAAGTGGTTTTGTGTCTCCATTGGCTCCTCCAGACCCATTCTAGGCCTTTCTCTGCCCTGCTCTTGCCCTGAGGCTGACCTCTGTGGACTGTGTCACTTGGGCTGCCATGCTGTGGCCTTCCAGGGAACTTCAGCAAATGGGAGGCGCCAGCAGGGGACCAGATGGAGGCAGAGTGAGGTGGGGTGCACATTCTCAACACCCCCAGCGCCCTCCCTGCCCAGGGACAGTGTTGGCCGTGGCTGCCTTCTCGGCCAGGCCACGCCCCACCAGGAGGCCCCTCCTGCATGGCGACAGCTCTTCCCAGGTGCCAGCAACACTGCTCTTCCCTCTTGCCTCTTTTGGCCTGCGGTGGGAGGCATTTCTCACTGCACCATTGGCTGCTTTAAGCTTCATTAAATGGTCCCTTCACTAACCTCCTCAGTCAACCTTGGAGAGTGGGCCACCTGCTTCCTGACAGGACCCTGGCTGATGCCTGTAGCTGGGTGACAATGGAAAGATCATGCCAAGACGCTACTTCTTGTTTTCTTTTTGTTTTTGTTTTCCAAGCACAGGGCAAACTACATTTTTGAACGCCTAAAAATTTATAAGCTGAAATAAGCCAGACACAAAAGGCCACATAGCCTGAAATCCCATTGACACGAAATATCCAGAAACAGTCCGTCTATAGAGACAGCAAGCAGATTAGCTGTTGCCTCAGGCTGGGGTGTCAACAAGGAGTGATTACCCTTGGGCACCAGGGACCTTTTTAGGGTGATGGATTGTGGCGATGGCTGTACAACCCTGTAAATACATTGAACATTATTGAATTGTACACTTAGAATGGGTAAATTTTATGATGTGTAAAGTACACATCAATAAAGCTGTTAAGATTATAAATCAACCATATCAACAATAAAGAAAGTTTGGAAAAGAAAGAAAAAAAATCACTTATAATTCCAACACCCTAACACAGCTCTTACCATTTTTTTCATATTCCACACTAGTTATTTATCTGCATTTGACAATTATGAAAATAATAACATTAGCTAACATTTATTGCATGCTTACCATAGTCCTAGCAAGCGCTGGGTTGAACACACACCAGGCAGTGTCTCAGTTAGTCCCCCCAACAACCCTATGAGGAAGGTACTATTATTATCCACACTTTATTAATGAGAACCCCGAAGTTCAGAGAGATTAACTAACTGACTTAATATGTGAACTTAATTTTCTACCTTGCTGCAGTCTTGATTCTTTCAATGTCTGCAAAATAGTTTATCGGGTCAGTATATCTCACAATGCTTAACTCTTCCTTCATTTGTAACAGGCATAATGTTTCCATTAAAAATGTGATGAACATCTTCATTAGAAATAGCTTTATCCATATTTAATATTCTCTTATTAGGATGCTTTCCTGGAAGCTGGGTCAAAAGGAACAAGGCAATTTTTAAATTTCTCGAAGTGCAATTGGTCTCCAAAGGGTTGGGATTTGTCCCCACCCAGCAATCTTGTCTTGTCCTCACCAGCACTGACTATGCCAAGGTTTCTAATGTTCTGCTTTCTTCGCTGGACTCTTAATTCTTATTTTAATTTTCATTCATTTAACTATTAGAAAGGTTGTAGTTTTCTTCCATACCAGTTGAATTTTATCTTTAGTAATTTGTTTTCTGCCCTTTTATTTATTGGTATCTTAATAATTTTCTCACCAATGTATGTGAGTTCTTTAATAAACGTATCAACCTCTCCCTCATTTACCTGTTTATTTTACAAACTTACTTTATGTATTTTTCCATGAAGAAATCGATTACTCTTTTCCTTTGTGAATTTTCCATTGCTTCTAGACTTTCAAAGGCGTCCCTCTCCAAGGCTTTGATAATATTCAGTTATAGTTTTATCCTGGTTTTTCTGTAGTAGAATTTGTTTCACATTTAAGAAAAATCCATCATGTATTTTAGTGTATAGTTTGAGATGTGGGTCTAAACTATTTTTTTCCCAAACTGTTACTCAGCTTTTTCAATATCGAACATCACCTCCTTTCCCTACTGTTTTGTGACCCTTCCTTTATCTATTAATGTATTATATTTTTATAAGAGGGTCCGTTTTGCTCCAGAGCCATACTGTTTTAGCAATCATTGTTTGATAATATGTGTTTGTATTTGGTGGGTCTAAAAAGTCTCACCTGGTCCTTCATGAGAGGCCAGGTCATTCTACCTGTAAGGCACCTGGGCAAACAGCTGGAAACATGGCGCTCTCCCGCCCTCAGCACAGGCCACAGGTGGAGCTGCTGACACACTTTGAGGTGGGGAACGTTCTAGGACCCCCGGGGGTGACTGAGAACTGCAAGGAGAAGAGCAGGGTAAGAAACCTCGCCCTGACATGGCTAGAACTTTTTAGCTAATTCCTTTAGTGTTCAGAGAGTGAAATCCTAGCCGATGAGATTAAGTCTTGTGCCCAAACCCATAGCGGTGGTTAGTGGCAGAGCTGGGATTAGATCTGGGTTCCCTGGCTGCTGGTCAGGGCCTCCGTAACGTTCCCCGGGGAAGAAGGGTCATGGGAGGAGAGGACTGTGGGCTGCAGCACCAGGGAAGGCTTAGTAACCGTGACGACAGCTCACATCTGAACACCACTGCACTAAATCCTTTCACACCTACTATCCACGTTTGATCTTCACCCCAGCCCTTCTGCCGGTCCCGTGCAAAGCCTCTTAACCACATTCCCCTTAACTCGCTGGTCAGGTTGGCCAGCCCCTCCCTCTGGGCACCAGCCGCTGCCCCCAGCTAGGAGCTTGTCTATAACACGCCCCCACGCTTCTGCTCTCCCCAGATGAGAAGAGCATTTCCCCAGAATCTGTTATTCATGTTCCCAAATCTACATATGCCATGCCATCTACACTTGGCACTGTGATTGTGCGATGTAACCAAAAGTAACACACTCAGAAGGGAAGCGTGTGGAACAAAAGGAAACTGTTGCTGTTTGCATGTCAAACATGTTGCTTTGGGAAGACCCGATGAAGGCGAATCACTGAAAAAACTTGTTGAGTGAGGTGCAGACGAGAGAACTGTAAACAACAGGAGCAGCTTTGTATAAATCTAGAGGCTTCTGCATTCAAATCGCTTCACAGGTAATGTAGGCTTTCTCTCTTTTATAAAGACAGAAACTGGAAATGGTGAGTGTACCTTATGCAGGACAGACAGGGAGAATCTTCACCACCAGGCTCTTTATTCACATCAAAATAAGAGCATATGTGTTCTCTTTTATGGTTTCTGACCTTGACCAAAGTTTTTGATTAGCTACTAGTCCCAATCGTGTAGGAAAGAGGCCATCCACTGATACAGGATAATAGAAAATAATCTCCATTTCCAGACGAGCTGTCCCGGCTCCAAGAGCACAGCCAGACCCTGAGAGAGGCACACAGACATCACACAGGGACAAGCACCACACAAGGCCTAGGGTCCAGATTCCAGCTCCACCCTAACCAATGGTGTGGTCTTGGGTGAATCATTTATCTTTGAGCTCAGTTTTCTCTCCAGTTAAATAATATCTGTCTTGGTGATTATCTAGATGGAAGGAAATGATGTTGCCTCCACACAGCATGATGCGAGGCCAGTTTGAAGGTGTGAGCTTCCTTTCCTGACTCTAAATGAAAGAAAGGGGAAGAAATAAACTTCAATGTGTGGGTTGAATGTGGATAAGTGGGAGAGATGATGGCATCCCTCCTCGTCGGCAAATTCCAACTCGCAGAATGGGGCAGTCTTTGGAGAGGGCACCTGGTAAGTTGTTCTGTTAGATGCACATCAACAGAACCCTGTGCCCAAGGGCTAAGATAAGAAAACCCTGGAATAGAATGCCAGGACCACACTGGAGCTGAGTAGAGGGAGAGCTTCAGGAGTCTGCAACAGAGAGTTGTGCCGCATGAACTGGCTTTGGGAGGGGTCCATTTGCAGGGCATCGCACCACCTGGGAGGTTGCTCTGTATACCTTGGAAGACATTCTGAGTCCTGAGACCTATAAACTGTTTTGCCCTGGTGGTTGAGCCCTGCGACTCTCCCAGCTGCTGAGCCAAGAACTAAGGAGTACTCTGGCCCGAGGGCGAGAAGAAGCCCCAGTCAGTTCCTCAGAACACATCTCTGTGTGTGTGTCCGCATGTCTGCCTGTCTGTCTCTGTCTCTCTGTCTCTCTCCATCACTCTGTCTCTCTCTGGGGCTGAGTCAGATGAGGGAGTCCTCGTGTTTCACCGCTTGGCAGTTTTTGCCCTTCCCAGTACAGCCGTTCCCAGCCCACAGCTGCAGAAAGAGCTGCTGCTAGCATGAGTTATTTTTGTCAGCTGAGTCACCATGCCAGAAAGCAAGATGTGACCCCGCCTTATGTCTGCTCTGAGGAGGTGGAACCCGCTAGGACATTGGGACCCCTGAGAGTCCCAACTGGACCATCTCCCATTTGAGCATCTAGCCCCTAACTGGAGGAGCAGCCGGCCCATTCACACTGGGACACGTGGAGAGGCCCGGCCGGCCTTGCCATCTAGCCCTGCCTGGTGATGAGGACGCGCAGGGGTCACTGGTTGCCATCCCTCTGGCCTCTCTGCAGCCTCAGGACTGTGCATGGGGAATGCTGCTCCCGGAGGTTCCCTCTGGCCTGGGCCATGGTTACTGGTGGCCCAGCCTTGGCTGCCTGGCCTGCTAGACTCTGTCCCCTTACAGAGGGACCACATCTGCTCCATGCCTTTGGCACATATCTCAGCGGCTGGAACATAGCAGGTGTTCAATAGCGTTAGCTCCCTTCCCTTCATGGTGGCGCCACAGGCCAGGCCCCTGCCTGTCACCTCCTTTACCTTTAGGCCTCTCTGCTGCCTAGAAGGCCCCTCATTGCCCCCCTGTAGCCACGTCTGCCCATGTCTTCCCCTCCGGCCCCCAGCACCCGCTGCCCTTCACTCTCCCGCATGCCCTGAGCCCCAGGCAAGAACGGTCTGCACGTGGGCACAGACGGTGGGCACAGGCATATTTTTCTGGGAAATCCCAAAGGAGTCCTTGACCCCTAAGAGGTTTAGAACTACTGGGAGGGAATGAGGAGGCCTGGAAAGGTTTGGAGTGAAGCAGCCCTTTAGCAAGATGGGCCTGGCAGCGTGCAGGTTGGGTTCTCCTCTATTTCTCTGTCTCTCTCTTTTTTTTCTTAGAGACATGGTCTGTCTCTGTCGCCCAGGCTGGAGTGCAGTGGTGCAATCATAACTCACTATAACCTCGAACTCCTAGGCTCAAGCGATCCTCCTGCCTCAGCCTCCTGAGTAGCTGAGACTACAGATGCACGCCACCATGCTTGGCTAACTTTTTTATTTTTTATAGTGACAGGGTCTCGCTGTGTTGCTCAGGCTGGTCTTGAACTCCCGGCCTCAAGCAGTTGTCCTGTCTTGGCCTCCTAAAGTGCTGGGGTTACAAGCATGAGCCACTGCTCCCGGCCTCATCTCTATTTCTTTTGTAAGATTCCCTTTTTGGGTAGGAAACTTCTAGGCGGCTGCAGTGTCGCGGCATTCAGCGTGTGCTTTCCCTGTGATGGCACTCAGATGCGATGAATAGTCCTCGTCTCTGTCTGTCTGTCTGAATAACAAGGCTGTCATCTACAGTTTCTCATTTTTTCACATTGTCAACATTTTTAAAGGAGAAATCATTTTAGCCGAGCAGGAATTGAAACCAGAGATGGAGTGAATCACCTTGGTCTCATGTAAAATAGATAACTGAGTTTGGTGAGAGCTGGAGTCAGCCATTCGCTTGGACACCGTGCACAGCTCCAAGAAGTGATACCCCTTGTAAATAAATCACCTGCTGGCAGCCTCGACTTGGAATATTTATAAGGAACAGACCTGGGAAGGAAGAACTGTAAGTCCAGGTTGCAAAGATTATTGGAAGAAGGGCTTTACAGTGTGTACACAAAGTTTGATTCTTGGTGGCCTACAGGAAGACAGGGGAGGGAGAAAGGACAGCTGCCGATTCTTTCAGGGCAGGAATAATACACAAAATTTTATTTCATTTTTGACAGTGGCACGTCCTTGTGTATATCTGCGAGTCTTTCTCACTGCAGGAGAGAGGAAAGCTTTCTGTCTTCCTTCCTACCCTCCAAGCTTTGGCAAGGAGCTGGGGTAGGATGCCCCCAGATGACTGAGGGGGTCCCTGCACTTGCTCCAAATGAAGCCAAAGCCCTGTTGCACCATAGGCCACAGGAATGCCTGGCCGGGCCCCCCTTCTCAGGTTGTAATGTTGATGAGGCACTTCGGGCGAAAGAGGATCTGCCACGGGGAAGGGATACGGCTGGGCCTGGGGAGGTATCGGTGTACACTTATCTCAGCGCGGAGCCAGACGCGGCAAGTGGACTCCCAAGTTCAATGAGCGCGGTGTAACCTTAGGCAAGCCGCCTCCTCTCTGAGCGTCTTCCCCGCCTCCACCTCCCACTACTCAGTCGGTCTCATCTGTTAAATTCCTCTGGGACAGTGGGGAATCACACTCCTTCCCCCAGGAGAGCCTCAGAGAACCCAGGAAAGGCACATCCCGGTGTAGTGGAGGGAGCACCGGCAAGGCGTGGAGAGTGCTGGGCCATGTGGCCTTGGGACCTCGACTAAGACATCACTGAGTCCTCATCAGTGACAGGTCACTCAGCAACCATTTGTATATCGCACCCGCGTCCTGTGTGCACCGCTGTTGTAGGAACTGGGCGTAAAAAGATGCAAAAGGCAAGGTCCTGTGATCCCAGGAATCAGAGACATGAAAGCGGACGCGTGAATTAGAGCACGCTAGAGCGCACCACGGATGGAGGGACAGGGATGGTGCTGGGCGGGGCGGCACCAGCCCGGGGGAGGGGTGTAAGAGGAGGTGGCATCTGAGCTGACTGCTGAAGGGTGAGTAGAGGTGAGCCGGTCCAGAGAGAGGGACAGGAGGAGTGGCCTTCCAGGCAGAGGGGACGGAGGAGGCAAAGGCCCTGGGGCAGGAAGCAGCATGGCGCAGGGGAAAGTAGGGGCATTTCGGTGCTGCCGATGGGGATGGCAAGAAGAGTCTGGATCTGTAGGCAGGAGCAAAATATAAAGGGCCTTGGACCTCAGTTTAAGGAGTGTGGTGATCCTATAGATGGTCCTTTTAAAATGTAGCTCAGAGCATGTCGCTCCTGTACTCAGAGCTCTGCCGGGGCTCCCATTTCCCCTGCAGTGAAAGCCAAAGTCCTTACGACATTGCCTGGCTTCCAGGTGACTCTCTGATCTCATCTCCTTCTGATGTCCCCCCTTGCACATGCT
>RJWJ010045742.1:0-11635 GCA_004363605.1 Indri indri
AAACTTAACATAGCATGACTAAGACTGCTCTCCTTAGAAATAAATGCCTGCCTGCAATATTGGCTCTTGGATAGTGGCTGGGAACTTAGATTTCAAGAGGCTTCTTGCTATTCCTAGGACTGATAACAGTGGCTCATGGTGCCTAAATTCTTTGTAAAAACAATGTAATTATGCTGAACACTTGCTTTCCTTCTGACAGTTTGGATTTTGACATGTACTAAGGCAGAGGGTGGTCCTGGTCAAAAGCCCCCAATAAAACCCTGGGAATGGAGTCTCTAATGAGTATCTCGAGAAGACAACATTTCACAAGTGTGACAAATTTTTGCTGGAGGAATTAGTGTACCCTATGTGACTCCACCAGGAGAGGAATCTTTGAAGTTTGCACCTAGATTCCTCCAAACTTCATCACATGCACCTGTTCCCTTGATGATTTTTCTTTATATCCTTTGGGTGTAATAAGTCTTAGCAGTGGGTATCCTGTAAGTGCCCTAGTAAATTACTGAAACTGGAGGTGGCCTTGAGGACCTCTGGAACAGCTTTCCTCTTGTAATTTGAGTTCAATGATCTGAGAAAATTGTTTGCGTAGTAATTAATTTCATTGTCTACATCAAGTTGGATGTGTACATATTGTAAGAAAAAGAGAATAAGCTCCATATTTTTTTCCCATGAGGCAGTAACACTATAACCTACTATTTTTGAGTTTTAAGTTCTGGATTGTGTCCATGCAACTACTCATATGTGTGTGATATGGTTATTTTATAGACTCAGACCTTTGCCTTTCTGGTTCTCTGTCTTGGCAGATCTCTAAAGCCCTGATTTTACTCACCTCAGGACAGTCAATCTGTGTTTCAAAATTAGTTTCATCAGGTCACTGAGTTTACAAAGCGTGAATTAATTTGTCTAGATTTATCATAGTAAGATGATAACTAACACAAACTTTGGACCACAGAAATATTAGAAACATATTTTATGAGTCTGTTTTTCCCTATTTCCTGCACTGATAGTTCATGTTTCTCTTATACAACAAAGGCTAGTCATTTACAAAATGTTACCCTTATGAGGCTAGTTATTTTTGCTTAACTGTTCCTAATAATCTAGTTTTAAGAAAATATATTTAACAAAAGAATTAATATTTTTAACTTTTGCTACTAACTTTAGAATTTTAGATCTGTTTTTTCCCCTGAATTTGTGTCTCCAGAGTTTGTTAAAAAATAAAACTTTCTAGATTTTTGTTCTTTACTGATTTTGTTATACATAGTTTACTCTCCTGTAAAATTTTGTCTATTTTGTTTCATTAATGATTCATAAAATATAATAAAAGAAATTATTTTGAAGCATTAGAAATTCGATTTATTCCTATCAATTTAATCTTGTGATTTTTCAGGATTGTTTATTTTTTTAGATAATGTTTCAATCTGAGTATTTCAGAGATCTAAAGAATATAACTTAATATTTTCAACCCATTAGAACATCTTAATTAGATGCTCCATTGTCACTATTGTTTCTTTGCTGATTATCACAAAAAAATGTGTTTTTTTGCTCGTCCTTGCCAAGAATCTGTCTACTCACATAGTTACACCCCAATGTATCTTTTTCTTTTAATATCTTAAACACAGTGTTATTACTACTTCTGGTCAAGGAGAGAATAGATTATATATTGTAGTAACAGAAATCAGTAGGGCTATTATTAACTTTTCTTTTAATCAAATGTGTGAAACTGGGCAAAGCTTTCTTTTCAATGATTAAATTCACATCATCTTCCTCTTGTGTTTTTCACTGAATTGCAATATCCTGGGATCATTTCTTTTATCTTTGGTAGATATTTGTGTTAGAGATTGACAGTTAATGTCCACAAGTCCAAACTGGTGATTCAAATGAGTAAATAGGATTGGCATAAGAAATGTGGAGTGGCCGGGACCAGAAAGAGCTAGAAAGTACCTGTTCTATCTACAGGAATTCAAAATAAAAATTTAAAACCAGCAAGAAAAAACCAAACGACCCCATTAAAAAGTGGGCAAAGGACATGAACAGAAACTTTTCAAAAGAAGGTAGACTAATGGCCAACAAACATATGAAAAAATGCTCAACATCTCTAATCATCAGGGAAATGCAAATCAAAACCACAATGGGATATCACTTCATTCCAGTGAGAATGGCTTTTATCAAAAAGTCCCAAAACAAGAAACGCTGGTATGGATGTGAAGAGATAGAAACATTCATACACTGCTGGTGGAACTGCAAACTAGTACAACCTCCGTGGAAATTAATATAGAGATATCTCAAAAAACTAAAAGTAGATTTACCATTCGATCCAGCTATCCCATTACTGGATATTTACCCAAGGGGAAAAAAGACATCTGCACTAGAATGTTTATAGCAGCACAATTCACAATTGCAAAGATGTGGAAACAACCCAAGTGCCCATCAGTACATGAGTGGATTCATAAAATGTGGTATACATATAACATGGAGCACTATTCAGCCATGAAAAAATAGTGAACTACCTCTTCTTTTATCCTGGTTGGAGCTAGAGCCGATTCTTCCAAATGAAGTATCACAAGAATGGAAAAACAAACACTACATGTACTCACCATTAAATTGGTACTAATTGATCAACCCTTATGTACACATATGGGAAGTAACATTCATCAGGTGTCAGGCAGGTGGGAGTGGTGAGGAGTGGATGGGTAAACACACATCTAACGGGTGCAGCGTGTGCGTTTTAGGCGTTGGGCATGCTTGTAGCTCTGACTTTGGTGGTACTAAGGCAATTTATGGAACCAAAGCGTTTGTACCCCAGTAATTTTCTGAAATTAAAAAATATATATTCTGTAAGCCCAGTAAAACATTAGTGCATGTCAGATAAAGTCCGGGGACAGTTTCTGATCTCTGGGTTACATATTCATATCTTTATGTATCTACCCAAGATATTTAGTATTTAAACAAGTTTGTTCCTATTCTAGGTATTTTTGGGTAAAAATATCTTTTAATTTACTTTCTAGAAATAAAATGTACAGTGTCAGTCAAATGGCCAAATTAGAAAAGTATTTATATCCTTTTCAAAACATTGTTTTCAAAGGATTATTGGTGTGAAATTTTATTCATGTCTTCTTTCTGAAATTCTCATATAGCAAACTTGTTTAAAAAAATAAAGATGCATGTGTGGGCACAGGGGTTATATGGGAACTCTTTGTACTTTCCTTTCAATTTTGCCATGAATCCAAGACCCTTCTAACTTTTTAAAAGGTATAGTAATAAAAAATTCCTATAGAAAATAGAGTAATTTTGATCTTGTACAATTGTAGAAAACTTCCTTATTTATATTCCTTTCTTTTCATGAAACAGAACTTTTCCCCTTAAACTGTGAATGAATGTGCATTAATAGAAACATATGCAAATTCTACCTTCATTGCTTAATCTAAAAATCTTGACCTTCCTGGCTCCCCCTTTTGTCCACTAGACTGCTTGGATTTTTTAAAACTTTCAGTAAGTTTTCAAAACTCAAAGTAACTTATTTAAAGCAGTTAAATATCAACAGCACTCCTCTTTCCCCAATGTTTGGATTTATAATTCCAAAGTTGATTGTGATGACTTAATCTGCACTTACATCAGATTGTTCTTTAATATATGGAAGGTTTAAAACATACATAAATTCCAACTGGGGTGAAGATTTGTGTATACTCTTACAGCTTCGTCATTAAACTAAATGAGGTATTAAAGTCTTAAAACCACAGTTATAATAAGACAGAGAACTCAGCCATAGCTATATGACTAAAAAAAATACTAATTGATGATGCCCTCTTTTCAATTGTCCGAAATAGACTTGTTTCATGTGGTGTTTTTAATTGAGTTATACAGTTCTTTGTTTTTCTTCTGTTTTTATGGATGTGGAGCTCTTTAACTTGTAAAACTTTCTACTTTATTAAATATGTGTTTTTTGGTAATTACGTTTTCTTTTTTTACCTCCACGAAACAACAGTCTAGTAAATGTAATATTGCTTACCATATGGTTAATTTTAAGTTTTTTAAATCTTTTATTTTTCATTCTGAATTACATCTGTTTGAAATTATAGCATAAAAGATATTTTAAGCAATTATTAAAGGTACTTTTTCTACTGATAATGAAAATGTATTTCCCGAAAGGAAAAAATCACATAACTGTGGCTATATTACATGAAAAGTCTTGATAAAAATTCAGAGATACATAACAGATTTATTTTCGACACTATTATTTGACACTATGTTTTATGCTATTATGTAACAATCATTGACTGGACTCAGCATTGAACAAGACAGAATCCCAGCTTTGGGGGTTCCTGTTACATATTTTTCCCTGAATTTTCTTGGATAGAAATTTAGTAATTGTTTTCTTTTACAATGAGTTTTATCAAAAGAATGACATATTTGTTACTAGTTTTCTGGTTTTTATATGATACTATATGATGTTTCCTGAACATCATGACTCTTGAGGTAGAGATTTCAATTTTAATTAGTACTCTTAGCAAACCATGTATAACGATTAAGGAAAAAACTATGTGTACTTAAATACATATTTCTGTAATATTTTAGCTGGGAAGTTTTAAGATTCCTTCTGTCAAACATAAGATGGTGGCTGGAAGAATATGGCTTTAATGGATTTCGTTTTGACAGTATTACATCCATGCTCTATCATCACCATGGAATAGGTAGGTAACTTGATACATTACAAATGAAACTAATGATTTTAATTTATTTTATTTGATTTTTTATTGGAAGATTTCAACCAGGCTTGGGGGCCAGTTACAGAAGCTGCAATTACTGTTATCGGTGGCTTAATTTTTATTAGTTCCATTGTACATGTCTTCTCTGTAGTCATTTCTTATCCTTTTTTGGCAAAAGGTAGAGTATAAATACATTTTATAAGTAAACAAAAGATAATCATTTCCTTTGAAATATATCTAATTAATAATATGCTTTCATTAATATATAGCTTTCTATAAAATTATTTTGAGGAAACCATCTATTACAACACCCTCAGGAAATGAACATCACAGCATTTGCAATGACAATTTGTTAAAAATAATAAATGAGGACATTTGTGAATGTGTGGGTTTTTGCATATTATCCATTTTAAAAAATAGATATTTTACATATAGATTTACTCAGTTAAAATTCAATTATAAATTTGTAAATTCAAAATATGAAGATTTTCAGTCCAAAAGTTGTGCAAAGAAGTAGAATCACAGAACACTAATCTCTCAATGGATACAATGGGAGCAATTCATTATTATTATTTTTTAATGGGCAAATATTCACCAGCAACAACCAATCAAGAAATGAAGAAAAACTTTAGACTGTAAATCCTGAAAAGTCTCTGCCAAGGAAAGAAGCTAAAGATTCCAAATGTGCCACTACTTACTATTTAATATTAATAATTATACAACCCTCATGAAATGTTTGTAGGAAAGAAGTTGAATCTGCAACACAAAACAGGTTTCATTGATATCCATCCTCCAGTTTGGGGAGAAACTGATGTAGGGGACACAAAGGCAAGCCTGGCAAAAGTCAAGAAAGATCCTCTCCTAGATTTAACTAACTGTGTGTGCAGAAACTCCCTCACTAAGGGTGGAGTATATTCCAGGAAATCTGTGGTGTTGGAAAAATTAACTGAAATGCTTTTTGTGAATAGAGAGTCCAATAAATGGTAAAGAAAAACATTCTGAGTTACTAACATGTTTTCCTGCCTTGGAATGAGGGGAAAAAAAAAAAGCCTGAAACTTCACAGCAAAAGAGTACATCATATACCAGAAAAATTGAGATAAAATGATTAACATCAAGACACAGTGTTTAATTTATAAATTCAGTAATAAAGACCAATTCATCACATGGTATCTAGGAAAAAAAAGGAATTTACCTGTGTGGGTGAAAAAAATGACTGGACTCATGTTATTCTGTAGTCAGAAGCAATGTCTATAACATTGTTATGGAAACAAAGTGTAACTCAAGAATGTGCTAGTTGAATGGTAGTTGCCAGGGGTTGGTTAAAGGGTAGAGGAAAAGGGAAATGTTGGTCAAAGGATATAAACCTTGGGTTATAAGATGAATAAACTCTGGGGATCTAAACTTCAGCATGTCGACTATAGTAAATACTACTATATTGTTTACTTATAATTTGATGAGAGCAGATTTTAAGTGCCTTCACCCCCCTGCACACACAAATGGTAACTATGGGTGATGATGGATGCATTAATTTAGTGTAGTAATCAGTACACAGTGTATACCTATATCAAATGACCTCGTTCTCCTTGATTATATACAATTTTTGTCAATTAAATATTTAAAAATTTTAAAAGGAATGACAATATCAAAAAAATGAAAGAAACTTTGTAGTTGAATTGCCATTGAAGTATGAACGTGAAAAAAATTGAGGAATAAAACTTCCATAATTATACCTGAAAATATCCCTGAGTGATAAAATCTAGCAAACTGAAAAAAAAGAAAAGTCAAAATAAAAGAACTTAGACATAGGGAAATGGGGGGAAAGGCTGGTGTTGCGTGCTAATTTGATTTAATTACAAAAATAAAAGTAAATTACTGAAAGACTAGAAAGTAAATGGTATAACCCCAATAAGTGATATACTATAAAAAACTGAAATTATGAGATGGGAAAAGAGAAGGGAGTAGGAAGTTTGAGGATATTATAATTTCTCTGTCATAGGAACTCCATGTTGCATAAGTGGAAGCACATATTTAAAATAATATAAACATTATGACTCAATTTTATGATGATTTTCATATTTACTTTAACTCAGAGGGATCTGATAGAAGCTAACATTGGCATCTTCTTGATGTGACAGAAAATGTATTGAAAATTTGAAATTTAAAACTCCCTTCAGTATCATTTCACTTTATTTTATTTTTTAGCTACAAAATTTAATTAAATTTGAATTAAATCTTTAAATCAAAGTGTTCTTTTTTGGCCCAACGAAAAGTGATTTAGAGGGTTGTCCAAACTCTGAATGTTGACATGGAATACTTTTCTAAATTAGATGGTATATTTGCTGATGGTAGCATCATCATTGTTACACTTTGCTGCAGTAACGAAATTTATGTCAGTAAACTAATTTGCGGGTACATTTGTGTAAAGTTAAGTCTTGCATGTTAACATAATGTATCCATATTGATTTTCTGTTCTTTAGGTCAAGGTTTTTCAGGTGATTACAATGAATATTTTGGACTACAAGTGGATGAAGATGCATTGATTTATCTCATGTTGGCAAATCATTTGGTTCACACGTTGTATCCAGATTCTATAACAATAGCCGAGGTAAAGCCATAATGATGTCTTACCCTCTGACCCTCTTTAATATAGAACATTTTGTTAACATACAGTGTTTGAATAATTAATCTCATGTTGTCAATAATTGCATAAATGAAATTGTACCCTAACTATAGTACAGCTATCTTGTATGGGTGGCACATTATTTAGAATTCACTGTTTTCCTATTGGGAGATAATGTACCCTACTAATTACTTGTCAGCATTCCATTGTTAAAAAGAAAATGCCAGTGGTTAGAAAGTAAAATACCCTAATCAGTGGACAGGTCCTTCTGCCAGGAGACCTTCAGCAGAGAAAAGAATTGAATATTAATGTGTGTCTGTCTATTTATTTATTAATTTTTTTCTTTTCTGGTTTAATCATTAAAAATGGCATGGATTGCTGCCTGTGAGCTTCTCTGAAGCCTTTCTTGTTCTGATGCGATTACCTTTCTTGTTTATGTTATTGCTCTTGGATTGCCAAATGTTCACTGGTTATTCATGATTACTGAAGGCTCATGATTAACTGTCCCAAAGCTGCACTGTAATGATATAATTCAGTATATGCATAATTGGCAATTCCCCTCTTGATGATAAATGTGATAAATTAAGAAGTTTGTTAAATGCTTATGCTAATTTCGATTTAGTTCTAAAATCCCCCTGGTTTTCTGAGTCCTCTGACTAGAAATTATTAAAATTGAATTTAGCATGTTAAAACTATTCTATACAAAGTGTAGTGTTAGGTGTATAAAAATAGTAAGACTATTCTTTAAAAGAGTTATAATTAAGGTGTATTTTCACATTGTTGGTATTTAGTTCATTGAAAAGAGATTCAGTAGTGAGTCTCCTTCCTGTAGTATTTATTATTTGTATAGTCTTTTTTTTCTATCCATCATTTTTAACCAAAAATCTCCAACTAAGTGGTATGATTTCTTTGTCTCTGGATAGAGGAGAACAGTTTTACTCCCTTAAAGCCTTTTGCCTTCTAAATAACTTCTGGGAATAGAGCGGTGGCCCTAAATTTCTGAAATAAATTCTTATGTAGAGTTATAAAGCAATCAAACAAAAAACTGTCATACAATTTAGACAACCAGTGCTATTTCACACACTCTACCTACCTACATTTGATCAGAGCACGTAAGTCTTACTAATACTTCTGCTATTACTTTATGTGCAGAATGTCTTTTAACATGAATCAGAATGTATTTTAAACTTTTATTTTAGCTTTTATATATTTAAATTTTATCTGATAAACAAAAAAATTATTTTGTCAATTATATTTGTGACAATCCAAAGCAGAGATATTATATATGACAAATAACTACAAACAATTAGTGATAGCACAAATCAAAAGTGGGTATTGAAGAAAAAGAAGCAATTATTTAATACATGAAACTTAAAATTGTTACATTGATCTTTCCATTCATTTCAATAGTTTCATCATCTAGGGAACTCTTGTCTGATTATCAGTGTTTCTACCAATGAAACTTTGAGACTTTAACCTACTTTATATTACTTGGTTTTAGATTTTTTTAAAAAACAAGATGTGTCTTCAATTTATTCTACTTAAATTGAAAACTACTTCAATTTCAATACATCACTTCTCTGTCTAGTGGGAGTCACTTCAAAATGTGGAATTGATCCTCATGAACTTTTTTTCAAGGAAAGGAATGTGGTGTTATGAATAAGTAATGTAATTTTAAATAAATTCCTATAGTAGAAATATGAATTTATTTATAATGATGATTATAAAAATTGAAACCTTTTTTTGCTAGAATATATTCACCTTTCTACACGACTATATTTGCTACATAAATTAAAAATATTTTTGGTTGAACTGTTCTCCCTCTGGGATAGTTATAATTGCCCTTTAGATTTAAAAAAATTAGAAATATTTTAATTTCATCCAAAACACATATAATTGTTTTCATATGCTATTTAGTAGGTATCAACTATTTTATATTTGGAGTATCTTTATTTTGGTGACCTTTATATTTACCTTTTTAAATAATTTTTATTTAAAAATATTAAGGGGATATAGGTGTTTTTGTTACTTGGGTGAATTGTGTAATAGTGAAATCGAGGCTTTTATTGTGACCATCACTCAATAGACTCCCCTCACAACCTCCCCACTTCTTAGTTTCCAATGTCCTCACCACTTTATGACCATGCATACCCAATTTTTAGTTCCCAGGTATTAGTGAGAACATATGGTATTTATCTTTCTGTTCCTAAGATACTTCACTTAGGATAATAGTCTCCAGTTCCATCCAGGTTGCTGCAAATAACATTATTCATTTCATTCCCTTTTATGGCTGAGTAGTATTCGGGGTGTGTGTGTGTGTGTGTGTGTGTGTGTGTGTGTGCGCGCGTGTGTGTGTAACCTTTTCTTTATCCACTCATCAATTAGCAATTGTGAATTATGCTGCGATAAACATTTGGGTACAGGTGTATTTTTGATAAAATGACTCCTTTTCCTTTGGGTAGATACCCTGGTAATGGGATTGCTGGATATGTTTACTTTTTTTTCCCCCCCTTAAATTTAAAAGCACAGCCACTAACTCTTTACTTTCAAAAAAGGCCTGCAAATAACTCATTTACATTAACGGGGCAACTTTCTAGAATTCAGATTTAGGAATCAACACTAATTGATGTACATGTATTTTTCTTAGCAGATTCTATTTCCTAAAACAACATTTAGACTGAATATAGAACATACTTTAATGTTTTCTTTCTTTCTTTTTTTTTATTTTAGGGTATTATGATGGTACAAACATTATTGTTACACTTTATGTCTTTGCCTCACCCAAGCGAGGATTAAACGCATTCCCTTCCCCCCTACAATGCTCCCCGTGTCCTTTAGTTGCAGATTTACCACCAACCCCCTCCGCCCGCAAACTTATCTTGATATTTAATACCAGACCATCACCATTCTCGACTGTTTGAGCTTATGGCTCTCTTTTAAGAAGGCATTGTATCTCTAATTCTAGTGCCTAATACGGTGCTTGATGTTTAATACATACTCAGTCAATGCTTATAATGAATGAACTGAATACTTATCATATTTGTGGAAATGCAACTGATATTAATATTTTGATAAATATAACTTTTTAAATAGGTTCTTTTCTGTGGACCATCTTTTTTCCACTTTATAGAGAACTATGCGGAAATAACATATTATTGATAAATATTTTATTTTCTCATGAATATATTCTACTATATATACTTTATTTACATATACCTTTTTTCCATAAGAAAATAATAAATTATTTTGGGAGTCCAGAGAAGTCATATACTTGTTTTTTTTTTTTTTTTTTTAGCTTTTCTGTGGGCAGAGTGTGGGTATGGTATGATGGAAGAAGAAGCATTTGAGCTAAATCTCGGAGAGCTTATTCTATGTGGTAGCTTTTTACAGGAAGTAAGGATAATAATCCAAGGAAGACTTTGTGCAATGACACATGTAAAAAAGCTTATGACAAATACAGGGAAAAGTAAATATTTCTAAGTGGCCAAAGTATTTATTGCTTGAAATGAAATAGTAGGAAATAATGGTGACACATAGCATAAGATCTCTGAGACTTAGCTCAAATGCTGCTTCTTCCGTAATACTGTCTCTGTGCCCTCCCCACAGGAAAGATGTCTCTCCATTTCACTTTCTGTGCACTTTAGTTAATTATCACAAGTGCATTGCATTGTCATTTCATGTGTGTGTATTTAATTAGGTCATAGTTTATGAGGCTCTGGAATTCAGATATTATGTCTTATTCATTTTTAAATCCCTCAGAGAATCTCACTCATTCACTCAGCAAATATTTATTGAGTACCTGCTTTGTGCTAAGTACTAGTCTTCTATTCTAGATTCTTGGGGTGTATCAGTGAACAACAATAACAAATCCCTTCCCTTATGAATCTTACATTCTAACAGCAAGTGGAGATGGAGATAATTGAATCGTAAATGATATAATAAATGCTTAATGGATAATTGTTGAATCTTAAGCTAAAGAATTTGATTTTTCAGTTATTGGCCATTGAAATCTATTGAAGGGAAGTGACAGGAGCAGATTGTCTCACCAGATATTAATTCAACAGCAGTTAGTATGAAGAGATACTCAGGATGGAGAATTCTGTTCAGAAACATACAGTGTAAGCAAGCAGTAATGAAGATTAAACAAGATTGTGGCTGTGGACATGGAGCAAAGGAAAAGGATTTATTTGAAAGATATCGTAGACTTAGAATTATTTAGCTCATATTTTGCTATAGTTGTTTTAATAATATCTTTTGTTGCATCTGGGTTCTGACAGCAATTTTTAAAACCCATTTATCTGTCTGATTAATTTT
>RJWJ010045743.1:0-11640 GCA_004363605.1 Indri indri
GGATGTCTCAGTGGGTTTGCTCTTGGGTTTTGTTCTCAAGGATGGCACTCAGTGAAGGTAAAATTCCCTTCTAATCTAGCCAGGTGACCGCTTTCCTTCACAAGATCAAGTCAAAGTAGAGCAGAGTGCTGGGTGCGATGATTCAAGCTGGTAATCCTAGCACTCTGGGAGGCTGAGGCAGGAGGATTGTGTGAGGCCAGGAGTTTGAGACCAGCCTGAGAAAGAGTGAGATCCCGTCTCTACAAAAAATAGAAAAATTAATCAGGCATGGTGGTGTGTGTCTGTAGCCCCAGCTACTTGGGAGGCTGAAGCAGGAGGATTACCCAGGAGTAGTTTGAGGTTGCAGTGAGCTATGATGACATCACCACTGTACTGGGACATTGCAGATATGTACATACTTACCTTACAAGAGTAAGTTTTTCCAGGCCTACAAAACTGTACTCTATCCAAGAAGTTGCAAACTCAGATGCTCTAGACAGCTAGATAGTTACAAACGAATAAATAAAAAAATACTTCTTCTTCTTCTTCTTTTTTTTTTTTTTGAGGCAGACTCTTGCTCTGTTGCCTGGCCTAGAGTGCCGTCACCTCAGCCTAGCTCACAGCAACCTCAAACTCCTGGGCTCAAGCGATCTTCCTGTCTCAGCCTCCCAAATAACTAGAATTACAGGTGCACGCCACTACGCCCAGCTAACTTTTTCTATTTTTAGTAGAGAGGGGGGTCTCACTCTTGTTCAGGCTGGTCTTGAACTCCTGACCTCAAGCAATCTTCCCGCCTTGGCCTCCCAGAGTGCTGGGATTACAGATGTGAGCCTAAAAAGATACTTCAAGGCCTATAAAAGGGATACTTTTTCTAGCATCATTAATTAGGATTATTATTTTTGTTGAGTGTTGGGTCCAAGTCATACTGATAGGAATATACTCTCCTCAGGTAAACTATATTATATTGTCTGTGTCAGAAAATTAATGCTTGTTGGTGTGTGGGTTGAATCCTGTGCCCCCAAAAGATATGTTCAAGTCCTAACCCCAGGACCTCTGAATGTGACCTTATTTGGAAGTAAGGTCTCTGCAGGCATAATCAAGTTAAGATGAGGTCATACTGGATTAGGCTGGGATCTAATCTGGTGACTGGTATTCTTATAAGAAGAGTGAAATTGGGACACAGACAGACACAGCAGAATGCCATGTGACTGTGGAGGCAGAAATTGGAGTGATGCATCTACAGGCCAAGGAATGCCAAGGATTGCAACCACAAGAACCCAGGAAGAAGCAGAGGATTCTCGCCTACAGGTTTCAGAAAAAGCATGGCCCTACTGACATCTTAAGTTCAGACTTTAAGCCTTCAGAACTGTGAGATAATAAATTTCTGTTGTTTTAAACCATACAGATTGGCAATAATTTGTTATGAGAACCCTAGGAAACTAATATACTTGGTGTTGCGGGGTGGTGTGTTTGCCTTTAGACAATTTAAAAGGAATCGTATTGCAACTATTGTTGGTAGAAAGAACAATCTTGGCACCTACTTTATTCCTTGCTCTCATAGGATTAAAATCCACTCTTTTCCTTTTGGAGAAGGCAGAAACTGGAGCAGAAAAATGAGCATTAAAATCAGACTGAAAGAAAAAATATTAAAAAAATCAGCTGAGACTTGAAGCATCAAAGTTCAGAAAATGCAAGAAAGGACAGTGGTATGGGACTTATTTGAGAAGAGGCAGAAATTCTTCAGGAGGGAACTGGAGCTTCTGGGCCAGGAAGGGGTCTGTGGGAGAAGTGTCAAGGTTGCATCGTAGAAAACAATCTGGAATGGGAGCTCTTCTTGTGGGCATGTTGGAAAGCAGTGTCTGTCACGGTCCACCCTTTGACCCTAACAATTTACATTCACATCCCTCTTCTGTGCAAAATATGCTTATTCTTTCCCCTTCTGCTAAATCTCATTTCATTTATGGCATTTTCTCAAAGTCTAGGATTTTGTCATCGATATCAGGCCCAGGTACAGGTGAGGCTCCTTGAATGTGGTTCCTTGGGTATGTCTCCTTGAGGTTTATACCTAGTTTTGGCACACAGACTCTAAGATGGTCCCATGATTCCTGTTTCCTGGTATTCATACCCTTGTATCATCCCTTAACTTTTAGTATGGGCAAGACCTGTGACTTGCTTCTAATTGAATAAGATACAGGTGATGGGATGCACATGACTACATGTATGTGATTACAATACTTAAGATTATAATGTCCATCTTGCTAAAACACTCTCTTTCTTGCTGGCTTTGAAGAAGCCAGCTGCCATGTCCTGAGCTGCTACATAGAAAGGGCCATGCAGCAAGGAAGTAAGGGTGGTCTCTGTCTGACAGCAAGGAAATGAATGCTACTAACCATGAAATCTGACATGTCAGAACAGCCTCCAAGGCGTTACAGCTTAACACAACAGTCAGCTCATGATTACCTCTTGTGGTTCTGTCATTGCTTGGGCTCAGCCAGGCATTTCTCATTTGAGATAAGTGGTGGCAGTCAGATGGTGCCTGGGGCTGGGACTTCAGCTCTGGCTATTGGCTGTGACACCTGCTACCCATGGCCCCTCTGTCTCTGAGTGGTCTCTCTGCTTCCTCATGGCATGATGACTGGGTTCCAAGAGAGCATCTCAGAGGTCCTGGAAAGAAGCTCTCTCACCTTCTATAACCCAGCCTCTGAAGTCACATAGGGTTACTTTTGGCTTAGTCACAGTCTCACCCAGATTCAAACAAAGAGAATGTAGATCCCATATCTGGATGGAGGAAGGGTCACATCGTAAGAAGAAAATGTACAGTGGGAGTGGCCATGTTGGAAAATAGAATCTGACACAACAGCTGTATCAGAATAGTTTAAATTACAGCACTGTAGGATGTCTATAGTTAACAATGATACATATATTTTCAAATTACTAGAAGAGAGGGTATTGAATGCTCCTAACACAAAGAAATGGTAAATGTTTGAGATAATGGATATGTGGAATTACCCTGATCTGATCACTGTACATTGTATGTATTGAAACATCACTATGTACCCCATGAATATGTATAATTATTATGTGTCAATTAAAAAATAAACAAAAAATTAAAAACACAAATTTAAAATCCTATATAGAAACCTTCACTGGTTCATTGAAGCAGGAACAACAGAAAGAGAACTAACTGGAAATGTACTGTGTAATTACCAGAACTGATGGAATAGCAGGAAAAACAGCCTCAGAAAATGCAAACCAAAAAGCCAGTAGAAGATAATAACAATGTTGGACTGGTGGGAGGATGGAAGAGGAGAATTCTCAGAGAAGCAGAATCTATCTGGCTTCTCACCCTGAAATACGGAGGTGGTGGGAGAATGTGCCTACACTGAGAAAAGCATGAAGTGTCTAAATAACCTTGTGATTTCCTGAATTTACACTCCGATTTTGCTGCTTCTTTTATTGTAATAACCACTCTATCATCTCCCACTGTTCAAATCTACTCATCCTTAAAGAGTCAGCTCAAATGCCAATATTCCATAATGCTTTGCTGGGCTTGTCAATTAGAATCGATTTCTTTTTTCTTTAACTCATATTGCACTTCCCCCTTCTCTTAAGAAACTTATTGCACAATGGTTAGTATGTAAGTATGTGTTAACCTGCCTCATCAAGCCAAGCAGGTATAAGTTCTTTGAGCGCAAAGTTCTTGGCTTAGTTTTCTTTATTTCCCTAGAGTATCTCAAAGCAACAGGTGCTCAGACATATTTTTCAAATGAATATGTTTGGGTACCCAGTTACAGATTCTACGAATAGTTTAGTGGTAAGTTCTACATGAATATTTCCTTTTCATTGCTTAAAAAAACCCATAAATATCATTCTTTTTCCTTCACATATCATTAATAAAAGCTTTCAGAAGATCAGACAGATGATGAAGCTTTTATTTCTTTATTTAAAAACAGTTTGAGATTAACGATTGGTATTACCTCAGAATATTGAATAAGATGAAATGATAAAATGTTTCCAAATAATTAGTTTCCCAATCTGTAATTTTAACCAATAACTTAAAGTGATTTTAGTTTTCATTATTAGTTAAGCACTTCTGATGGATTACAAACAGCTGTTGCTATTAGATTATATACATTTTTTTCTTTAGCTGAGTGTGGATATGTCTGTAATTTTTAGATTAATTAAATTATTATGTTGAGAACCTCTATTTTTACTTTTATGCTGCTATGTTAATGCTCAGCCAAGACAGAAAAGTGATGTGCAAAATCAGAATTCAGGCAAATAAAAGTGTATGTACAATGGAAGCCTGTATATTTGAAAATAAATTTATTTTAGAGTGTGGTAGCCGGCCTTAAAGATGTCCCTTAATGATCCTTACCTCCGATTTTCAAGCTCTTTTTGTAGTCCGCTTCCACACTGTACCGGGGTTGATCTGTTTGTCCAGTAGAATATGGCGCAAGTGATGGTGTGTGACTTCCGTGGCTAGGTCCCAAAAGACAGTGCAGGGCCTCCTCTACTTTGCTGTCTTGGATTAGACACTCTGGGGGAATTAAGCTACCATGTCATATGGATGTTCAAGGAGCTATCTGGAGAGTTTCCCAGGAAAAGGGCTGAGACCTCTTGCAGTAACAGTACACCAGTAACACGAGTGAGCCATCTTGGAAGCTGATCTTACAGCCACAGTTAAATCTTAAGGTGACTGCAGCCCTGGCACCTAAACTGTGACCTCATGAGAGATCCTGAGCCATAACTGCCCAGCCAAGTCACTCCTGATTTCCTGACCCCCAGAAGCCATGTGATAATAAATTATTATTATTATTTTAAGCTGCTAAATTTTGGGATAATTTGTTACACAGTGACAGATAGTTAGCATAAAGAGATATTCGCTAAACTTACAAAATTCAAATATAAGGCAAATAACTATGATGACGCTGAGGATACCATAGAGATTTCTTTAATTAGATAACCATAAAGCTCACAGCACAGATATTTTCCCAGTAAGCAGTGCTGTTGTCAAGAACTAAGTAGTATAGTTGTCAAGAACTAAGTAGAAAATGTGTTGGACGTAGATTTGGCAAGGAAATTATTGTTTTTTTTTTTTTACTGTATAATGACTTGACGATGGGTACCATACTGTGCATATGTTCAGCTGTGACAACTAAACTTATTTCTCCATTAGAGACTTTTGCAACAGGTTCTACCTATATACATTAAACATATAGCTCTACTAATAAAAAAAAATCCCTCCCATATATCCATTTGCAGATAAAATATTTTAGTAAAAATATCATCTTTTTATTTTTTCAGAGTTCAGCTTCACAGTGAATGATGCATGGATTCTGTGACATTGCTGGCTGCCTCTCCATATGGGGTGCTGAGCCCGCGCACGCGGTAATGCATGCATCCCCACATACTCACTAATGAAGCAAGGTAAAGAAATAGAAAAGCTTTTCATTCCCTCGACATGCAGCTGGTGTGTGATGCCAGATGTAAAATCATTGATGTTCTTGCCAAGTTCTCAGGATCATGTCATGATTTATTTAAACTCAGACAATCAAGAAAGCATTGATTTTTAAAAAATAGTCAAATTCAAGAAGACGGATGAGTAGGTGAATAGGAACATATCTTTCACACTAAAATGTTGACTGTGTCTAAAATACAAGATTATAATTTATATCTTTCATTCTTCTTTTGTAGATTATTGTGGTTTTCCTCTGAAGAAAGAGTTAATGGCTCTACTTTCTAATCCCTCAACTCCTCCAGAATTACTTTATAATGAGGCACATAAATTCAGTAGAGCTCTAATTGAAAAAAAAAAAAAAACAACTACGTTCTCTTGAAACAAATGTTACAGATGCCTGTCCAAAATGGATAGTAGATGGTATGTCTTCTTTTAATAGTTTCAAGCATTTCCTTTGATACTTTGTAATTCATGATATTAGAATTGATTATAATAGAGACCAACCTCTAAAATTTCTTCCAGGGGGGTTATTGCTGCCATCTGCAGTATCCAGACATGAAGCATTACAAAGGTTGAAGATTTTTTTCCTCCTCAGAGGAAACTTTTTGTCTGGCAATAGGAACTACAGGGGGTCATTCTTCATGACTTGTCACCATCGGGGCAGTGGTGATCTAGTACTATTGGAAAGGGAACTAATTTTTTCAAGCTTCTGCCATGTGCCAGGCACTTGGGCATCTTACTTGATTTTCAAAACAATCAGCACAAGTCCCATTTCTTCTCACCATAGACCCTCAGCAGACAATTTTTTTATTGTAGTAAAATACATGCAATATGACATTAACCTTTTAACCATAATTAAATATACAGTTCAGTGGGCAGCATTAGGTACACTCTCATTGTTATGCAACCATCACCATCGTCTATTTCCAGAACTTCACAAGGGGCATTTAGAATCATACAATACAGCTGGGTGTGCTGGCTCATGCCTGTAATCCTAGCACTCTGGGAGGCCGAGGTGGGAGGATCACTTGAAGTCAGGAGTTCGAGAGCAGCCTGAGCAAGAGTGAGACCCCATCTCTACGAAAAAAAGGAAAGATAAAAAAAAGGTAGAAATTAACCGGGCAACTAAAAATAGAAAAAGAATTAGCTGGGTGTGGTGGTGCATGCCTATAGTCCCAGCTACTTGGGAGGCTGAGGCAGGAGAATCGCTTGAGCCCAGGAGTTTGAGGTTGCTGTGAGCTAGGCTGATGCTATGGCACTCTAGCCCAGGAAACAGAGCAAGACTCTGCCTCAAAAAAAAAAAAAAAAAAAAAAATCATGTAACACTTTTCAAATATCAAGGAGCCCTTTGTCTCTCCAGGAAAGTCACCCAGGAAAGACGGAGCAATGGTAAAAATTATATTAGTATATTTTATGTTTATTTAACCTGATAGTGACTTAATAAATATTTTGGTGCCTACTGGAAACAAGATATCCTACTAGGCAGTTTAGAGAATCTACAGACTCATGAGATAAAAAACTCCTCTCAAGTGCCGACTGGAATTCTGCAGTCTGGCCTTAATTTCTTTAGAAAACTCACTCATTCAGCAAGTCTAGAATATCGTCTCCACGGCAAGAGCTTGGCCAGGTATTTGGTATGTATACAGTGATGTGTTTTCGCAGCCCTCAAGGAGCTGCATTCAGATAATTATCAGTGTTAGCCCTCTCTAATCTTTTTGTTTTCTTACAACAACCCTAAAGGTAGGTATATTAATCATTTCTATTTTATAGGCCAGAAATCTGAGGCATGCAGGTGTTAAATAAGGCCTATGGTCACATAGTGGTAGAGCTGGATTTAAGCCCAGGTCATTTGATTCCAGAAGCTGTGTGTTTAACCCTACCTGACACTGCCTCTGTCATGTCAATATGTGAGTGTGGATGTAGAACTTTCAGGGATCTCCTTCCAAATTAATCATTCAAAATAAATCACTCTTCAAGGGCAAGTCGGGTGGGGGGAGGGGCAAAGAGAGGCCAGTAGTGTTACTCTAGGGGAGCTCCCTCCATATGGAAGGCAGTATCAGGCTAGGGAAAAGTGTTTCCTACCATAAAGTGACACTGCTACACCAAATGGTCCCTTGTAAAAATCAGAAAAAGGCAAACCTTCCTCCAGACACTTTCTGCAGGAAAATTTTCATTAAAAAAAAAAAAAAAGATTATCACAACTGTGATGTGCGTGACACATTCTGTAGCATGTGCAATGTGTAACTGGTATAACCATATGTGCTCTGCCCTCTAACATCCTTAACCCTTAACAACCTGTTACAGGCAGAACTGTGTCCCCCTGTAAGTTCACAGGTCAAAGCCCCAACCTCCAGCACCTCAGAATGTAACCACATTTTGAGATAACATTTTAAAAGAGGTGATTAAGTTACAATGAGGCCATTAGGGTGGAACCCTAATTCGATATGACTGGTGTCCTTACAGGAATAGGAGGTTAGGCCAGAGGCACATGTGCACAGAAGGATGATCACGGACTGCGTGAAGAGGCAGGAGGAGGTGGCCATCTGCAAGTCAAGGAGAGGCCTGAGAGGAAACCAGTCTCCGGAACTGTGAGAAAATGAATTTCTGCTGCATAAGCCACTCACTCAGTCTGTGCTATTTTGTTACGGCAGCCCTAGCAAACTAGTACACAGCCCCAACATTTTCAACTCACTAGAATAAAGCATGGGTGTGGATATGCCATGATGGGCATTCACAAGCAAACACACACACACATTTTCTCTCTTTCTCTCTCTCTCACACACATGCACCACACACACACACACACACACACACACAGGTGCACACACACACACATGGGGTGGGGAGAAAGAGAGAGGGGGGGGAGAGAGAGAAAGAGAGAGAACACGAACTATCTCACAATAGCAAACTCTCAGCACCTTAAAAGTGTTATGCTTCTAATTCCACACCCTCCACTCCTCACCTAGTGCTGTACTACCTCCCCTTTGTAGCATCCATTATGTTTTATTTGTGTACTCATCTGAATAATTTTTCCCGCTATGCCCTATGCCTCATGAGAAGAGAACTTCCTTGTACCCTCAGTCCCTACACAGTGAATGGCACATACTAAGCAATCCCTAAATATTTGTTGGGTGAATGAATGAAGGAAGGGATGAGTAGATCTCTGAACTTGTGAATGTCTTCAATCAGATGTTTACCTGATTAACACTGACATATACATCCAAGAAAAATGAAAATATAATAATTACACAGAATAACAATTTATTTTTCCAGTTTAAAATGACTGAAGTATACCCAGAAATAAAACATTTCTTCACTTGAGTACTTTGCTTAAAGGATTTATTTTTGTTTGATGACACACAAATCTGAGGTCTGGACCATTTTCCATCATTAAAAGTCCCACGACTTTTCTTCACATGCCAGGTTCAATATGCCAGCCAAATTCTAGCAATTATGTTTCCTTTTTAGAATTCCCAAAGAGTGTAGTTAAGAAGATCATTCTTTTCTTTCCCCTGTTGGCCATTATGGTCATTTATTGAAACCACCAATATGTAGCACAGCTGGTGGAAATATCGACTTGGGCCATAGCCATAG
This sequence comes from Indri indri, assembly GCA_004363605.1. Classification (NCBI taxonomy): domain Eukaryota; kingdom Metazoa; phylum Chordata; class Mammalia; order Primates; family Indriidae; genus Indri; species Indri indri. Next base: position 9,035 of record RJWJ010045743.1, read on the forward strand.
TTACATTCTCTGGCTCAACAAACCTCCATCAGTTAGTGAAACAATGATTTGATTTAGTAGAGTTTGAACTCAAGGGTAGACTAGCTAAATTGTAGATGGTGAAAATGAGGAAGAATAAAAGAAGAGGGGAAAATTTGAAATTCCTGTGCAGCTCCTATAGCTGTTCTTTTCAAACTTCCATTTGCTCATGTACTAGTGCTTGGAATTTTATGTGAATTATATCACTTAGTTTAATTATTATTCAACTCTATAAGGTTGGTACAACTACTGCCCACATTTTTAGATGAAGTATCTATGGCTGAGTGAGCTTAAGCAATTTGCTCAAAGTGACCTAGCCATTAGTAGAATCCAGGCATTTTTCTCTTTTTGTTTTGGTTGCTAAAATATTATATGTTCATTATATAATGTATAAAATAAAGTATTAACAATAAAATAATCGACAATAATCCTCAAAGCCATAAACAACCATGATTAACATTTTGGTGAATATCTTTCTACTATTTATTTTCCTTGATTAGATGTGTCTCGTAAAATGTTACAAGTATACTACATAGTCATGCACCACATAGCAATGTTTTGATCAATGAGAGACTGCATATATTAATATAATGGTGGCCCCTAAGACTATACTTCCATATTTTTACTGTACCTTTTCTATGTTTAGATACACAAATACTTACCATTGCATTACAACTGCGTCTAGTATTCAGTACAGTAACATACTGTACAGGTTTGTAGCCTAGGAGCAAAAGGCAATACCATATGGCCTAGGTGTGTAATAGGCTATACCATCTAGGTTTCTGTAAGTACACTCGATGCTGCTCACACAATGATGAGATCACCTAATGACACATTTCTCAGAACATATTTCAATATCTCAGACTGTGAGTTGGTGTTTGTAAGACCTTTTTTTCATGGAAACCCAGGGAGTCTTAGTTTGAAAAGCATTTAAAATACATATACTCAGGTCCCAGACCAGACTTTTTGAGTCAGAATATCTGAATAAGAATCACAGGTGAATTTGCGGCATTCTGAAACTTGAAAAGCGCTGTTTTGAAAATGATATATTTGAAACAGTTATTTTGCTTTTTGCCTTTATTCACACAAAATAGTTCCTGAGCACTCAGTCTGTGAGGGGCATGTGCCTGGCACTGAGTGGCATAAAAAGATAAATAAGACCTAGTTGTTCCTTTCCAGGGCATAGGGCCTAGTAGGGGAAGTAAGAGCCTTGAATAAAAGTGATGACTACGGCATGAAGCAATGTCCTGCTATAAAATGAAGGCTCCGTGAGAGAGTAGGAAACACTTCTGCTGGGGGATCTGTGTGATGGTGACGTGAGACTTAAAGGACATCTGAGCTGATGACAAAACACGGTGGAAGATGTGTGTGTAGGAGGGAACTTAGGATTTCTGGGGGTGCAGAGATCATGTTACAGGAGAAGGGAATGGTGTGTAGTGGGGAGTAGGATTATAGCTAGCTTGGCCGATGCCCAGGGCCATAGGCGAAGGTAAGACTGAAAGCCAGTCTGGGGTGCATTTGGAAGTAGCTTGGAACACCTTTGTTCAGCAGACAAGGGGAAATCACAGAATCTTTTTGATAAGGAGTGACCCAAACAAGGCAGACTCAAACTCAAAATGGAAACTACCTGCCAGATGGATTGTTTGGAAGAATCGCGGGGCTACAGTCAGGGAGCCCAACGTGAGGTCACAACCAAAACAGAGATGAAGCAATGGGAAAAGAAAGCAGCAGAGAGTTGCAAAAAAGTGCTGAAGAAAAAAATAGATGCAACATGGTGTTTAATTAGATATGGTGGGGGTGGGTGAGGAATAAAGCAAGATGACTCATACTTGGAGCCAGAGAGAACAAGTGTACCCTTAACAAACAAGGAAGTCAGCAGAAAACTGGTTCTTGGGGAAGTTTAATTTTAGAAATTTTAAGTTTGAGTTGCTGCCAGAATATCCAAATTTAACCCCTTTATTGGGTCTTTTATTGTGGAGGATAAGAGGCAAGTCCATTCTATTACCAGAAAGAGTTCGGCTGTTGACCAATCACCTATCTTCATTTTCGCAGTGGGTTTCCTGCCCTTTCCTCCAGGGTTGTCTGTTTCCTTCTTGGACGGGCAGTATCAGGTGTTTTCTGTATACTTTTGGATTTAAGACACTGGAGAATCTGTTTTCCCTTGTTAATATTGATTGCTTTTCACACTAAAATGTCAGTGGGTCATCATGGTTCTCTCCACTAGGTCTTACCCAAGATGCTTTCCATAGCAGCACAAGGCTGTGGAGGGACAGTCCGAGTCACTGGAAAGAACGTCCTATCCACCCTCGCAAGTTTACAATCGTGTAAGTAAATCTGGGACTCTGGCCAGAGATCAGGGTCAGAGAGAGAGATGGATTGGTCGATTTGAGAGTTCTGTGTGTGAAAGTGAGTGGAAAAGCAGTAAAAGCAGTAGATCTTCTGAGTTATGCTCTGGCACGTTCTGTTTTACAATTCACATTTTCTTGGTGGCTGGCTGTGTCTTCTAAAACAGATCATCCTGTCCTAGTGAGTCATTCCGCCTTGTTTTCTTCCTCAGTTCTATTCTGCGTTTGTTCCTAATCAACTTC
>RJWJ010045744.1:0-11644 GCA_004363605.1 Indri indri
GTGTAACAATAAAGATAAGGAAAGCAGTGAGAGAAGAGACGAGAATTGATGTGCTCTACTCTGGGGAATCAGAGAAGGCTTCACAGAGAAGGTGGCACTGAAGCTAGGTCTTAATTATTAAAATAAAAAATAAAAAAGACTGTGCCAGGCAAAAAGAGGAAAGGTCAATCCAGACCAAAGAAATATGATGGGCAAAAAAATGGCTTCATATGACAGGAGAGGCGAGGCAAGGAGACAGCTGGGTTTGCTCCACGTCAGAGAAGTCTGTTGAATTTAGCAGAGCAGCTGTTCAATTACTTTTCATGCTACAAATATTTGTAAGCTGTTCTCTTTGTGAAGTGTCAGGATGTAAGCCCAAAGGATGACATCAACTTCTTTTTGTGTTTTTTTTTTTTACAAGTTTACTTCCTTTACTTTTCTTTCTCTTTACACAATCACATATTTACTGGGTTATTGGAGATTGGTCTGTTCTAAGGACAATGGATTGGTAATCTGTGGAGATGAGTAACTTTTCTTAAATCATTTTTTCCGGAGAGAGAAAACCACAGCAGAAAAAAAAAAAAAAAATTGCAGTCATACCTGGATGCCCTACTAGGTTGACCTTACATCATAGTGATTTAACTAACTTACTTTGTGGAAGTAACAAAAGGGAACTTTGGCATGCCAGGCTAGGAGGTGTACATATTATACCTGATTTTCAATCCCAGTAAAATATAAAGGCCTTTCAATGACTTGGGACCCATGATCTGGTCCCCAGATACCATTCTGGCCTCATTTCCAACCACTCCTCCCATCACTTCCTGACCTTCCAGCTTGTCCTCAAATGTGCACAGCATGCTTCCCCTCTGCCTGGAACTCTTTTACTTCAGACATCTACATGTCTGTCTCTCTCACATCCTCAGGTCTCAGGTCAAAGTAGCCTTCTCTGACCACATGACATAAAACAGGATCCACCCGCCCTCCCTATCATATTCTAACCCATCCCCTGACTTATTTTTCTTCTCTAAGTACTTATGCCCACTTGATGTATTATATACTTTTATTTTCTATATTTTATTGCCTCCCTCTTCCCACTAGCGTTTAAGCTCTACGAGAGAAGGCATTAGTATATTTTGCTCAAAGTGCGTAAAAGTGTTGATGTTCAGTAAATAGTTAATAAATATTTTTAATAAATGGAAAAACACTTTATATTGATATTATTAACAACATTTTACAGATGAGTAGCCTGAATTTCAGACGAGTGAAATAATTTGTCTAATGTTCCATGACTCATAAGCCATCTGGATTTTAATATATCATGTCCCCTAAAGCCATGATTTTTCCACTATAGCAAACTTTATTCCCTAAAAGGATGCCTTCCATGATGCCTTCAGATATAACTAACATATTTCATGCTTACTCTATTCGTCATGGTTCTTAATTGTGGAAACAAAATCCACTGTAGCTAATTTAAGCAAAAATGAATTTGTTAATGGTCACAGATAGTTCACGGAATCATTGGCAAGGCTAAGGAAACAGATTTGGGCTAAGCTTCCAGAAATGACTTCAACACCACACCAAAGAATCGGCCTACCAAGGAGCTGCTACTCTTCCACTTTCAAGGAACCATAGGGTAAGAACAACAGTTGCCAGGGCTTCTGGCTTCAGGGCGAGACCACCTCTGCCATGAACAGGAAGCTGCTGAATCAGGAAAGTCACCACTATAGGTGCTTGATCCAGAATTTTGCCACCCCTGCCATGATTCTTGCCAGCAAAATGGCTGTGTCAGTCACATCCTGATAGCTCCTTCTGTATTAAAGACTCGCACGATTCTGGCTGTTTGGTGGGGCTCAACTCATGTTCAAATTTTTGCTGCAAAGGGTTATAAGGAACGTAGTTCTTAATTTTTCAGACTGGCAGTCTTGGAAAGCAGCTTAAAAGAGGCCCAGAACTTTTGTTGACAGAGCAAAGCCACTGTCCTATGTTAGGTACTTGTTAGTACATAACCTTATGCAATCTTCACAGTAACCCTGTAGGGTAGGTACCATTTTGCCTTCTGAATTGAAAAACAGACGGAGACTTAGAGGTGATTTGTCTAAAGTCATTAATGATATAATCTGAGACATTCCTGTGTCTTCTTTCTAGAATTTATCAGTGTCACCTCTTTCGAGTTGCATAAATCAGCAACCATTGCTGTGTTCAGAGTTGAACACCTAGGGTTAAGTAGAAGTCAGCCATTTGCCCTGATTTCTCATATGTAAAATCACAGAAGGCAAAAAAATGCAAATCTTCTATGAAATTACTCCATAAATACCTTGCTGACTTTTAGCAGTATTATAAAATATGGGGGAGGTAGGTTGGGACTTACTTCATGTAAAGGGGACATCTTGGTGCACTTCCATTATATCACTGTAATTCTCGGTTCTACAAATATATTTTTAAATTTTCATCAATTCCCTTGGGTGACTAGCCTCTAAGCAACATTTTTGGGGGGGCATGTCTGCTAACATTAAACCAAATTCATAAGAGATGGACTTAAAACCAGATGCAATACGAATGTGCAGATAAGTAATATTTATGAAGCACTAGGGCATGACAGATAGTGGTAGATATTCACTTGTGAAATTTTATTACCCTCCTCAAAAATCTGGCCTCTATTCTAGAAATGAGGCAACTAGGGTTTGGTCATGGAAAAAAAAAAGGATGACAGAAATGTCAATGACATGGTGCCATAGCCATCTGATGTGCCTAAAGTACCAGCAATTAATCTTAGAAGTGGAACATGTCTAAAAATTATTGTGGGTGTAGCTTTTGGTATATCACGAAGTTGGCTGGAATCAAATACATAGAAAATCCATAATACCAGAGAAGGGGGAGGGAAGAAGGGAGCGGGAATGAGAAGAGATTGGTCAATGGGTACAAAGTTATAGTTACATAGAAGGAATAAATTCTGGTGTTTTATTGCATAGTAGAGTGACTATAGTTAACAATAATGTATATTTCAAAATAGCTGGAAGAAAGGCTTTTGGATGTTCTCACCACAAAGAAATAATAAATGCACGAAGTGATGGGTACACCCACTACCCTGATTGGATCATTATACAACATAGACCTGTATCAAAATATCAAATTGTACCCCATAAATAAATAAATATCACAAAATTTTAAGAGTCATGCTGATTAAAGTGCTGCCAATCTAGACTAAAAAAGTGTTGCTGTTTTTAAACTGTAAAATAGCCTTCATGTTACCAAATTTCTACAAGCAGGAAGCAGGCAGAGAAAGCTGCTAGCTGATAAGAAGGGTAGATTTACTGATGCCTTCCTCAGAAATAGCCAAGGAGCATGATGGAAAAGGAAGAGGCTCCCAGAGGCTGGACTCGAGAGCTGTGCAGAACAATGAACTAAACTCTAATAAAGGAACTTTTCTACCCTAAGTGGAGAGAGACTTGGCAATGTTTGCTCAGCATGAGTTCAGAATTGCTGTAGACTAGTGACTACTATGGTCCTCCTATTCTTTCCCTTTCCAAATAGGGGTATATGTTGCAGTTTTTCTGTCCCTAGTCCACAGCATTTTCAGTGTGTGGAGGGCAGATTGTCTTGCAAGTTTTTAGGTCTATGAAATAAGATGAGCCTCATCTGAACATGATGTAGATCATGGGATTGTGGACTTTGATCTTGAGGCTGGCAATGAATGAGATTCTTGAGAATCTCAAGAATTTGTGGGGGTTCCAAATTTATGTGGAAAGGATATTAAAATATAAATGAAAGGTGGAATACAATAATTTAGATTATTTTACTGCAAATATTCACTCTCTTCTCCTTTCCTCCGTAGGCATAGTATGCCCCCGACTATGGCTTCCCAATATGGCTTTGACTAATGTGATGCTAGTAGATGAGATATTAGGAAAGACTTGAAATATGTTTGCCCATGGGTATTGCCATCTTGAGCTTCTTCCATCTCCCTGAGAAGAACACAATACGGACAGCCTGCCACTGGCCAAGAAGGAGGGAAGGGAGGGATGTGGAAAAGACCTGGGCACAATACCACAGCCTGAGGACAAGTCCAGCTGTGCCTGGTTTAGATCAGAGGGCCCTCGGCAGTTCCATAATTTCAAGTGAGAATAAATAATTGTCTTTTTAAGCCAATGAGCTTCAAGTTTTGGAGTGGTTTGTTACGTATCAAGAACTAACTGAGAAGGAAATAAAATTGTTTAATATTCTAGAAATCTGTCTCCAAGGGTCAAGAAACAAGGAAGTGAAATTAGTAATCAGAAGATTGCTTGGCGTACATACATGAAATCTAAATAAAGAGAATTTGAGAATCTAATGATGTTTCCACCTGCAAGAACACATTTCTGCCAGTGATAATGTTATTATGTGTGGTGACCTCTGGTTTTAAACATTAGAAACCAACTTTGGCATACATAAGGAAACTCAGAAAAGGATTATTGAAAGTACTATACAGTTTACAGAATTACAGGAATAGCTGAAGAATCAGACTCTGAGAAGTTCAAAACTAGGGCACCGACTTGGCAGCAGAAACTCATAGTTTTATTCTCAAGATTCAAATTACCAGAGTTTGATTAGCCTTGCTCATTTCATGTGTCCAATCTCATGGAGAGGGGGAGGGACCAGGCTATTGTCACTGATACTCTCACCAGGAACAAATGGAATGAAGGAAAGACAACTGACCATTAACAGTTCTCTCACCTCTAACGTCCTAGATGAATTTTTATCCTCTTACTCTCAATATTTTCTATCAACAAGTTACCTACGGATTCCAATATGAAAACATTACATCATGTTCCAATTTGCATCAAAGTTGTATTTAATCAGGAGCTACCTGATTTTCTGTCTTTGAGAAATGATCTCTAAATCATAGTGAAAGATGACCTATGACTAAACACATTCACCGTGCATTGAATGTTGTTAGCATCTATTGTATAAATACTGCTTTGGAACTTTATATCCATACTTCAGAGTACCTTTACTTGGGGCCACCCAGCACTGGATCTATTTCCTTGCAGGCCTATCAATAACACCTTTCATAAGTAAACCACACAGTGTTTTGCAAGGGTTTCACAGCCAATAGATAATTTAATTCTCAAGATATCCTACTAAGTTCTAGCGTGTCTTCTTTGCTTCCACTCTAGACAGTGATTTTTGAAAAAAATCCTTAAAATTATTTCTCATGCTCATCTCTGAATCCTTTTTTAAATAAATTGTGACCAGTCTGTGGAAAATACAGATTGCGCTATGTATTATTTTTTCTTCTTGATTTCTCAAGCTTCAGATAAGGAGTTCTTCATATTCGAGGGGTGTAGGAATATAAATATTCCCCCTCAAGCCTCTGTACCATTGTCTTCATTTTAATTATTATTTAATAGATATAAATTTTAAGAAATTTTTCTTCTCTTAAGGAACTGAAGGTGAAATTGAGAAATGCTGCTAACAAGAAAGGATGATAATTTGGTCATGGATAAATGACCCGGATAGCAGGTATTTTATAAGCATGACTCACTGGAGATTAAACAAGCTCTGCTTATCTTCATTCCATCACTGGCCCCATCTCATTCCATATTAAAACTGATGAACTATAAACAATAAAAGAGATTTATTAGAATATGGTTCCAATTTCAGCTTGTAAAGGTAGTAAACTCCCTTTGCCTCCTCACTTTGTTTCTCTGGCTCTCATTTCATCTTGAATGCTGACAGATGGGGAGGAAAAGTTCATTTTATTGCCTCAAGGTCTTAAAGAGAAACATCTTGGGTGATAAACATATCGAAGTCTCTGTGGTAACAACATTGGCTTCTCACTGTGATCTGCTGATGAGAGGTTGGAAAACTATCAGAGTGAATTCAGCAGTTTTTTGCTGGTAAGGACAATGTTTCTAAGTGGGTTTTTTCCTATTTTAGAGTCAGCAGACCTCACTGAGAGAAAGAACTTATTAAAAGACAAGCTGTCACCTGAAAGAAACAATGTAGCTGCCCAACATTCCTAGAAATTATTTGTAATAGTCCAGCTTCCTGGAAGAAGCTAGCCCAAGGAAAGGACTGAACGCAGAGAAGACTCACACACCAAGGTACATCTGCTGGATTGGAACCATCGGAACAGCCTTTCTCCCAGTGATTTGTGAAAGGAAGATTCAGCTGACCAATTCACCTTTTCTGGTAAAGCAGGCTGTCTGACAACACCTGTTAATCGAACTGTGTCTGATGTGCATTTAGCTGACTGGGAAATCAGTGTTTTCATCTGAACGCCAAATGGTTGCCAAGCTTGTTATGTTTCTGACTTATACATACCCTTATATATTTTCATTGTCGCATATTGAATTTTTTAAAATTCCCTAATTTGTCTTTCTTTTCCCTGAAACTCTATTGTTACAAACCTATCAGGGATTAAATCAATCAACTTTCTCTCTCTTCCATTCTCCCTGCCTCCCTCCCTTCCTCCCTTCCTTCCTTTCTTTCTCTCTCTCATTGTTTTTTCTTATTTTACTTTTTTTTTGCATTCAATTTCCCTTTACTTAACAAGTGAACATTTATTGAACATTTACACTATGTTGAGTTTTCCAGAAAAGAGTATGACTCAGTTCCAAGAGCTTAAAGATTCCTGCAGTGTGAGGAGGTATGTCTCAAATGAGTTCTGGTGCTCCCATGAGAAACACCTTAATGATGCCATATTTTAAAGTAATCTGTTTGCAAATTAATGTCATTATATCTACAAGCATTTGCCGAGCACTAGTCTCTCTGCCTACCTGTTCTAGAGCTGTGGAGTATACAGAAGAAATCTTCCACCTGGGGTTTGTCTTCAAAGGCCTTACTCTTTTCTGTAAAAATTAAGTAAGAATTTAGGAAAATATCACAGAATGACATAGGCAGCATAGAATTAAGTCTTCTCGAAGCAGTCAGTTTATGTTGGGAATAAAGAAGTGGGTCATTGAAAACAGTAGGGATCATTATTTTCCTAGTAGAGTGACATGTCACTTGGAATAGAAAATGCAGATAGAAATTTGAAAAAGAAAGATGAAAGAGCATGTAACTAGTTTGAAAAGGGGGAACAGAGTGACCAAGATAACAAGAGAATGAGTTTACTTTCAATTTGCTTTTTCCTCCTACCTCCGGATCTTTCTAGATTTAATATTTTAGAACAGTTTTCCATCCCTTTCTCTATAAGTACTATTCACTAACCTTTTGTTCATATCATAGACTCATTTTATATTCTTGATGTATATTCATAGCTTTTCATGCATTGATATGCTAAGCATATTCAAATCGTGTTAATTAACACAAACACAGCCATCTTTAGCTTGATTTTTGACCTCATTGACAGATTATGTAAGCATGTAATAAAGAAAACATCAATCCAACATCTCCCAATGTACTAGTGCTCTTTGCTGGAAGCACGCTTTCTGCTTTATGTCAGTTTCTTTAGCTGTTTTGCATTGTACATTCTCAAGCTCTCATAAAAAGTCATGGGTGTATTCTCTTGTGGTGGACGAGATATCCTGAGCAATTTTTCAAAGGAACAATAACAAGTGCTGGATAAAATATAAAATAAATCTTACAAAAAGCACCAGTAAGTTGGCATGAAAATAAAGAATTCTCAAAGGCCAATAAACAGAGTAAAAGTGTGGATTCAGAGAAGCATCAGCAAGTTCTAAAACTAACTTTCTCCTTGAGAGTCTTGCTAAAACTCTGATGACCTCGAGCCTGCATGTTGACTGCAAAGTGGGTTGCAGAATGGGTAACTAGTTGCAATATCAGCATTAACTAAAATAGTTCATTCTTTTCCTATTGAAATGAAATATAAGCCCTATATACATTTTTCACATAAATTAACTATATATTGGGGTCTAATTCAGTATTTTATATTACACTCGACTGGTTTTTCTGTTCTTAAAGTTATGTTAGTTGTTATTGATATAAATACAGTTGTGTGATATCTGATATTTGCAGGACAATTTCTGTCCTCGCAATTCTTGATTTTCATGCTTTTTCTTGGCTATTTTTGGGACACTTGTTTTCCCATTTGACAGTGAGGAACATTTTATACAATTCCTAAAACATCTTGTTGAGATTGTAATTCCATTTGCATTATATCTATTGATTAATTTGGAAAAAACTGGTTTTTGAATGTTATTAAGAGTTCTCATCTACTAATATGGATCCCCTTCTGGTTGGTTCTTGTTTTATATGTTTGATAAAATTTTATAGTTATCTTCATATGTACCTAATAAAATTTTTATTAAATGTATTCTTATCAAATTTATTCTTAAATATAATAGAGTAAATAAAATGTTTTTATTTCCATCTATAGGCACTTTTCGGTAGAGAAAGGAAAAGCTATCAATAATTGATATACTAAGCAAGCTACTTGACCAAATCTTATTAGCTCTAAAAGATTTTACTGCAACTTTGGGATTCTAGGTATCCAGTTTGATCATTACATAAAAAGAATTTTTAAAATTTTGTTTTCTGATTTTTTTCTTGGTATACTATATATAAAAATAAATTTTGTATGTGAAATGTAAATACAAAAATATTAAAATAATTTTGTGAGAAAAAAATCTGAAAAGACTTGCTCAAACAAATCATTAGACACTCCTGGAAGGAAAAAATAATTAATAAACTGGAAAATAGATCTGAAGAAATTATTCAGAATGCCAGACAGAGTTGAGGCATAAAATACAGAATGTAAAGATCAATATGTCTGAGGCATTTCAGAAGAAGATGGGAGGGATAATGGGGAAAGAATTAATAATCAAACACATAATAATTGAGAAAAAAATTCTAATTTCAGATAGAAAAAAAGCAGATTATCTATAATGGAAAAACTATTAGCTTTACAGCTGACTTTTCAATAGCAGCAATGTACTTGAGAAGATCATGGAAAATTATCCTTCATATGTTAAGGAGTAATAAGCCTCAAACTAAAGTTATATACACAGAGGAATTCTCTTTAAAGAAAGAGAGTAAATTGCAATGATATTTAGACTAAAATTTTTTCTTTTTTTAGAACTTATCACTCACAGAGTTTTCCTAAGGGGAATCTGAGGGATTTACACTGAGCAGAAAGAAAGAATCTCAGAAGGAAGGAATGATGAGTAGAACACCTGGTATATAATATTAATGATATAAGAAAACAATATTCAATTTGGAATATTTGAAAAAAATAAAATTGAAGTAATGGTAATGGTAATGGTCAGCAATGCCATATAAGTTAGAGTGAAGATCATCAGAGTTAAAATATTCTAAGGTCTTTTAAATATTAATACAATCGTGTGCCACATAACAATGTTTTAGTCAATGATAGCCCACATATATGATGGTAGTCCCATAAGGTAATAATGGAGCTGAAAAATTCCTATTGTCTTTATCCAGTTCATTGATGGGAACTTAGGTTGATTCTATGTCTTTGCTATTGTGAATAATACAGCAATAAACATACGAGTAGAGATATCTTTTTTGATATAATGATTTATTTTCCTCTGTGTATATACCTAGTGGGATTGCTGGAACAAATAGTAGTTCTATTTTTAGCTCTTTGAGGAATCCATACTGTTTTCCATAGAAGTTGTATTAATTTACATTCCTGTGAACAGTGTATGAGCATTCCTTTTTCTCTACATCCTCACCAACAGTTATTTTCTAAGTTTTTAGTAATAGCCATTCTGACTGGTGTAAGGTGATATCTCATTGTGGTTTTACTGTGCATTTCTCTAATGACTAGTGATGCTGAGCATTTTTTCATATGCTTGTTGGCCATTTTTATGTTTTCTGTTGAAAAATATCTATTCATGTCCTTTGCCCACTTTTTAATGGGGTTATTTGAGGGTTTTTGTTGTTGTTGAGTTGTTTGAATTCCTTGTAAATTCTGGATATTAGTCCCCTGTTGGATGCATAGTTTGCAAATATTTTCTCCTATTCTGCAGGTTGTCCATTCACTCTATTGATTATTTCTTTTGCTATGCAAAAGCTTTTTGGTTTAGTTAAATTCCATTTATCTATTTTCATTTTTATTGCTTATGCTTTTGAAGTCTTAGTCATGAATGCTTTGACTAGACCAATGTCCAGAAGAGTTTTCCCTAGGATTTCCTGTAGTATTTTTCTAGTTTCAAGTCTTTTATTTAAGTCTTTAATCCATCTTGATTTGATTTTTGTATATGGTGATAGATAGGGGTCCAGTTTCATTCTTCTGCATATGGCAGTCCAGTTTTCCCAGAACCATTTATTGAAGAGGATTTCCTTACTCCAGTGTATATTTTTGTTGACTTTGTCAAAGATCAGTTGGCTGTATTATGTGGCTTTGTTTCTGGGTTCTCTATTTTGTTCCACTGATCCATGCGCCTATTTTTATACCAATTCCATTCTGTTTTGGTTACTGTAGCCTTGTAGTATAATTTGAGGGTCAGGTAATGTGATGCCTCCAGTTTTATTCTTTTTTCATAATATTGCTTTGGCTAGTCAGGCTATTTATTTGTTCCATATGAATTCTAGGATTGTTTTTCTAACTCTGTGAAAAAGAACATAGATATTTTGATAGGGATTGCATTGAATCTATAAATTGCTTGGGCAGTATGGTCATTTTAACAATATTGATTCTTCTGATCCATAAGCAGGGGATGTTTTTCTATTTGTTTGTGTCATTTACAATTTCTTTCATCAGTGCTTTGTAGTTTTCCTTGTAAAGATTGTTTACCTCCTTAGTTAAATACATTCCTAGGCATTTTACTTTTTATAGCAATTGTTAGTGGTATTGCCTTTCTGATTTTATCAACTTGATTGTTATTAGTGTATAGAAATGCTACTGATTTGTGTATGTCAATTTTGTATCCTGAAACTACTGAATTTATTTATCAAATCTAAGAGGTTTTTAGAGGAATCTTTAGGGTTTTCTAGGCATAATATGTCATCAGTGAACAGAGATAATGGTTTCCTCTTTTCTAATTTGGATGCCTTTTATTTCTTTCTTTTGACTGATTGCTCTAGCTAAGACTTGCAATACAATGTTAAATAAGAGTGGTAAAAGCAGGCATTCTTGTCTTGTGCCAGTTCTTAGGGGGAATGCTTTCTACTTTTTCCAAGTCAGTATGATGTTGGCTGTATATCATACTGGTTTGCCAAAAACCATATATGTTTTGTTATATATAACCTTTAGTATTTTGAGTTACATTGCTTCTACGTCTGGTTTTTTGAGGGTTTTTATTATGAGGTGATGTTAAATTTTGTCAAGTGCTTTCTCTGCATGTATTGAATGATCATATGGTTTTTGTCCTTAATTCTGTTTATGTGGTGAATCACATTTATTGATTTGTGTATGCTGAAGCATTTGTGCATCCTTGGAATAAAATCCACTTGATCATGTTGTATTTTTTTGATGTGCTGTTGTATTCAGTTTGCTAGTATTTTGTTGAGGATTTTTGTACCTATGTTCATCAGGGAGATTGGTCTGTAGTTCTCATTTGTTGTGCACTTATTTGATTTTGGTACTGATACTAGTGATACTAGCTTTGTAGAATGAATGAGTTAGGGAGGATCCCAGCCTCATCAATTTTTTGGAACAGTGTCAGGAGGATTGGTGCCAGTTCTTTGTATGTTTGGTATAATTCATCTGTGAATCCATCTGGTTCCTGGCTTTTTTTTATAGGAAGATTTTTTTTTT
>RJWJ010045745.1:0-11634 GCA_004363605.1 Indri indri
ATTTTCTCTTAAAATCTCCATAGTTTCACCTTTCCCAGCATTCTCATTGGTCTCAGAACTGTGCTGCCTGTGGCTAAATACATTTCTCCATGCCACTGAATCAAATACTAATCAGACTCTTTCCCCTAAAATGAAATATTTTAAAATAATTCTACTGTACTTATGTAGTTTGTAAGAATTGGAACTCTGTAATTAAGCCAAGTGAGCAGACTATGAATTGTTTCAAAGTAATTCACACCAAGAGAATAGTTATAAGCAGTGCAATAATTCAAGTTCATGAATGTATTTTTATTATTACAAAGTAATATTTTAAAAATGCTCATTTGTTTGAGAAATCACAAGAGGGCACATTACACTTTACAATACCAGTTTCCTAAAATGATAATGATTCTGTGAAATATAGACGCCAAGCCCAATGGGGAAATCTCTAGATGCCAAATTCGTTAATCTTCCCTCAGAGTCAACATGCAGCACAGTGATTCTGTTGGCTTCTGTCTTGCAATGGCAGAACACAGGAGAGAAAAAATATTTAATATACATAGTTTGATTTTTTTCTAAATACAAAATAATACTCCACATATTAATTGTAGAATATTTGAAAATTTATTTGCCAGCCTCACAGAATGTCTGATTTCATTTGTAATCATATGAATGAAGATCTGTCTGTCCTCTAGAGTTAGATCATGACATTCATGAGTGACTGTGGAACATGGCAAGTGTTGTATTATTTTTTATTATGACAGTTCTCATTAGGCATTTATGATTCTTCTAACAGGACTTACAGCATTCCATAGATCAACACTTTTCCTTGACATCTATTCTAACCTAAATTCTCATTCCCTGGTAGTATTTGACATGTTCCTATGTCCTTATTCCGTGAAGATTCTGCCTAAGAAGTTAGCGATGAGGTGGAGCATTATGTAATATATTCTCCAAAGCAAATTCTAAGGATGTTAGTTTTTGTAATTATTATTCATTATTAATGTCTTATTTGGTGTTTTATGGAAGAATTGGAAATAGCTTTAAGTAAACTTTTCTTTTATTGGATATACATAACACTTATCAAAGTGCTATGACTATGCTTGACCCTAAGAAATAATCAGTTGCTTAGTTAATTTAGAATAGTGTCCACTGCTGCTCACCAACATGTGTGGCTATTTTTTCTTTTGTTGCATTTTTTTCATCTTTGTGAAACTATAGGAGACATAATGAGTTGTTTGTAAACAGAATGTATTTGTTTCAGTTTTAGGTGGAATCATTTGCCATTTAAAAGCCAGTTGTTGATTCTCCATGCTCATTTTCCCAGGTCACAGTGATAACGGAAGCACATATTGATAAGGAAATGTCATAAAATTGCAGTATTTTGGAATGAAGACACTGCCCCACCCGGAGGGGTGTAGATCTCATAGAGAATTGTATGGATTTACAGTGAATAATACTGTGGGTTCTTCTGATGGTTGTGGAATTCGTTACTGAAAGCTAATTTACATTATCATGAATAATACTAATGCCAACTTCTAGCTGAGACATTTATCAGTTATACAGACAGAAGCTGCATGTGTGTGTGTTTGTGTGTGTGTGTGTGTAATAAATATAAATAGATGGTGATCTAAAGGACTGTGGATGAGAAAATTGAAAGACACCACCATGAGACTAGGAACAATGAATATAAATGGAGATTACACATGACATTTTTCTGTGAATATTTTCGAACACAACCAAAGCTACTAATGTCAAAAATCACCTTTTTTGACAAATCTCCCCACGAGCTTCAAGTTTCTGTAAATGTGGCTTATTGAACGTTACCAGTGGTATTTACAAAAAATTTCATATTCTGTGTTTCAAAATCCTAACCCATGATTTCTCTCCAAAAGGATTCTATATTCTTTAATTTACTTGGTGATCCATCACTTTCACTTAATCTAGAAACCCAGAAATATGGTAACTGACTTCTTCTTCTCCCCTACCTTTTCAACCGACACAAGTGCTGTGGATTCCAATTCCTTAGCATATGTTGCTTGTTCCTGTCTTACTTTACTGTTCTTGTGCTACTTCATTATCTCTTGCTTGCTTTAGCCAATTAACTGGCCTTCATGTATACATTTATATTAGCCTTTAACCAAGTCCACAGAAATCCTCAGTGAAATATTTCTAAACGACAGACAAATCTGATCTTGTTACTTCCACATATGAACCCTTCAGTGTTTTCTATTCTTTCCAGGATAATTTTTGGTGAAATCCTAGTCCTGTGAGATATATCTTGTAAAAAAAATTATCTTGAGCAAATGAGTTTAGGAATCACTTATGTCTGGTCATTTACAAAGCACATAGATATATTAAAAATTCAAAGAATGCTTGCTTAATGTTGTTTAATTTACAGTTCTCAGATTTACTTAAACTATTTCATTCATTTGTAATATCTATTAACACCTCGTAGATCTGCTTTTCTCAATGGACCCAGGATAAATGCCAAGCCTGTTAGCATGTTGTTCCAGTCCCTGTTCGCTTGTCTAGACCTATGTCTAATCTTTAATTTTATGGTCTGGGAATTATAAAATGCTTCTATGTCTCTGCATATCCCAAGTTATTTCACATCTTTCTGTATTTCCTTATATATTCTATTTAGAATGCCACTCCACCAAAACATCGTCTAGCTCACTGTTATTAAATCTTTATGTTTCAGACATCAGATGTAAACAATTTTGAGACAACTTCTTCATATTTACCTATTTCTATCATTGTGAGTTCCATAATAATTTATCTTTCCTTCTTAAGAACATAAACTTCTGAAAGCAAGGACTATCTCTTTTATCTTCTCATTCCAGTGCCTAGGAGATATTTTGTATTCAATAAATATTTACAGAGTGAATTAATGACTGAATAAATAAACATACAAAAGAGTAATGAATGTACTAAATGATAACCTTCTGGATGACTGCATTTGTATATTACAGACAAATGTGAATAGTCATTGAATGCTTATATGGCATTCAGTTATAATTTATTTCAAGCCCTCTTTCTTGATTTTGATGTGCTTTTTTAAAGACACAAATTGAGATTATAAAGTTTCCACACTGTATTCACATTATATAAATTTGTTGTGACATTTAAAACTATCAGACTCAGCCATTGGCAAAAATTGTGGATTAAAATTTGCCTTTAATCCTCTTCATTGTGTGTGTGTGTGTGTGTGTGTGTGTGTGTGTGCGCGCGTGTGTGTGTGTGTTCATTTATACCCAATTTTATATTGGGTATAAAAGTTGCTGCTGTCCTGGATTCATCATAATCTAGAAATCACTGGATTATGCTTTAAGTAACACTAGATCATAAGAATTTTCCTTTCTGGGGTAGGCTTACCGTCAGAATCATGGACCACTTATGTTTTGCTTTATTGGTTTTGCTTCTTTTTTTCTGGATGGCAAGATGCAGTCATTTCTTCTGCAGACTCCCTAAATACTGGAATTTGTCTTGATGCTGTGTCTTCATCCCATCCCCAGATTCTTTGGATTCCTTTTAACTGAACTTAATCTGCATTGGAATGACACATATTTGCAGATATGTGTCAAGTCTTCATAATCTGTATTTCCTGTAGAAACTGTCCTAAAGTAATGACCCTTGATTTTAGCTCTTTGCTTAATGAAGTCTTCATAATCTGTATGTCTTCATAATCTGTAGTCTTCATAATCTGTATTTCCTGTAGAAACTGTCTTAAAGTAATGACCCTTGAGTTTAGCTCTTTGCTTAATGTTTCTACCTAGAGATCCAGCAAGTGCCACACATTTGAGAACCTATCCTTTTGTTTGCTTCATTCCATCATCAGTCTCCTTTCTTCTGTTTTGCTGTTTCTCTGAAGGCAATACCATTCAATCACCTACATGTGAAGACTTTGATTTTCTTAGACTGCATTTTCTACCTAGAAACTCAAGGTCATGTAATTTCTATATTTACATTATGAGTAGAATCTTTGCCATCCAATATTTTTAGATTTCTGACTAACTCTTTTGTGGGCCATAACAACAGAACTGACACTTTTTTCCTCTTACATCTATTCATTTTGCTTTCCAGTATCTTGTACAAAGTGACAGCTTGACTATAATAAATCTCGAGTAATAATTTTCAGTAGAAATCCTGTAATATTTATCTGACTCATAATTATAATCTCATATAAAGCAACAAGAAAAAAAGCAATGGAAAACAACTCATTCTCTTACCTAGGCATACATTTTACCCTGAATAATCTTAAAAAGTTTACTGGAATTAACATTTGTCAAAATTAAACAATATATAGGTACTTTTTGAAGTTGGGCATTGACTTATTATGGCTATGGAATAAATCTTTGAAACCTGATCAATCATGTGTCCTTCTGTTAAAGCAGACAAAAACTTATATGCTTATAATATATTCTAAAATTTTATATCCTGCCTATTGATCCATTAATGCATATATACATGTTCTTTGTAAGCATCATAGTTTAGCTGCACTCTTGATTCCTTATTCGTATCAATAAACTTTAACTTACTTCAGTGCAATACTTATCCAAACTTCTGTTGAGAAAAAAGAAATATTTACTGATAATTGTCTAAACATTATGTAGTGTATTCGTTCTTATTTTGAATCTATTTCTGTATTAAGTAAATCAACAAAAAAATAGTATGCCTATATCATATTATTTTAATCCCCTAAGACAAGGACTTCTAAACCAGTGCTTCATGGTTCACTAGATCACAGTTGCTCCAAAATATGGGTTCATGATCCATAGAGGGAACAATGTAGGGCCTGAGGTAGCTGCATCCCTTAGGTCGTAAACTTCTGGCCATAAGCAATATGCTCCTTTTATAATGGGACCATACGCAGATACAGGATTATCTTTTTCTCTATCTATTTAGGTTTGCAATTGGCTTGAAAACACATTTATAAAATTTTTTTAAATCAAATTTTTTTTTGTCGTTTTATGCCATGTACCTACATTGACCATAAATTCTTTTTTTTAACCTTATATATTTATTTATTTTTTTGTTTCAGCATATTATGGGGGTACTGATGTTTAGGTTACGTATGTTGCCCTTGCCTCCCCCTTCCACAGCAAGTCTGAGTTTCAAGCATGTCCATCTCTCAGATGGTGAGCATTGCACTCTTTGTGTATGCATATACCTGTCCCCTCATGTCCCCTGCCCTCTCCCCCTTGCCCGACATCCAATAGATGTTATTCTTATATGAACACTTGTGTGTTGATCAGTTAATACCAATTTGATGATGAGTACATGTGGTGCTTGTTTTTCCATTCTTGGGATACTTCACTTAGTAGAATGAGTTCCAACTCTATCCAGGAGTATAAAAGAGATGCTATATCACCATTGTTTCTTAAAGCTGAATAGTACTCCATGGTATACATATGCCACATTTTATTAATCCACTCATGCATTAATGGACACTTGGGTTGTTTCCACATCTTTGCAATTGTGAATTGTGCTGTTATAAACATTCGGGTACAGGTGTCTTTCTTATAGAGTCTCATTTGTTCTTTTGGGTAGATGCCCAGTAATGGGATTGCTGGATGAAATGGTACTTCTACTTGTATCTCTTTAAGGTATCTCCATATTGCTTTCCACAGAGGTTCCATTAGTTTGCAGTCCCACCAGCAGTGTATGAGTGTTCCTATGTCTCTGCATCCACGCCAACATTTATTGTTTGGGAATTTTTGATAAAGGCCATTCTCACTGCAGATAAGTGATATCTCATTGTGGTTTTGATTTGCATTTCCCTGATTATTAGAGATGTTGAGCATTTTTTCATATGTTTTTTTGGCCATTATCCTGTCTTCTTTTGAAAAGTTTCTGTTCATGTCCTTTTCCCACTTTTCGATAGGTTCGTTTGATTTTTTCTTGTTGATTTTCTTGAGTTCTAAGTAGATTCTAGTTATCACCCCTTTATCAGATTTGTAGCATGAAAAAAATTTCTCCCATTCTGTGGGTTGTCTGTTTGCTCTTGTGACAGTTTCTTTGGCTGTGCAGAAGCTTTTTAATTTGATCAAGTCCCATTTATTTATTTTGGTTGTTGCTGTGATTGCCTTTTGGGTCTCCTTCATCAATTCTTTGCCTAGGCCAATGTCTAGAAGAGTTTTCCAACATCTTCCTCTAGAATTCTAATAGTTTCACTCCTTAGGTTTAAATCTGTTATCCAGTGTGAGTTGATTTTTGTGAGAGGTGAAAGGTGTGGATCCTGGTTCAGTCTTCTACATGTGGCTATCCAGTTTTCCCAGCACCATTTATTGAATAAGGATTCTTTTCCCCAGTGTATGTTTTTTTCTGCTTTGTCAAAGATTAGATGGGTATATGAGGATGGTTTTATATCTGTGTTCTCGGTTCTGTTCCATTGGTCAATGGCTCTATTTTTGTGCCAGTACCAAGCTGTTTTGATCACTATAGCCTTATAATAAAGTTTGAAGTCTGGCAAGTTGATACCTCCCATTTTGTTTTTATTGCCTAGAATTGTTTTTGCTATGCGGGGTCTTCTCTGGTTCCATAAAAAGCATAAAATTAATTTTCCTACATCTGTGAAGAATGATGTTGGTATTTTAATGGGGATTGCATTGAATCTGTAGATCACTTTCAGTAGTATAGACATCTTAACAATGTTGATTCTGCCGGACATGGTACGGTTTTCCACCTGTTTACATCCTCTGCTATTTCCTTCCTGAATGTTTCATAGTTCTCCCTGTAGAGGTCTTTTACCTCCTTAGTTAAATATATTCCTAGATACTTTATTGTCTTTGTCGCTGTTGTGAAGGGAATTGAGTCTTTGATTTGGTTCTCGGTATGACTGCTATTGGCGTATATGAAAGCCTCTGATTTGTGTGTGTTGATTTTATATCCTGAGACTTTACTGAATTCATTTATCAATCCCAGGAGCCTCTTGGTTGAATTCTTGGTGTTTTCTAGATATAATATCATGTCATCAGCAAATAGTGAGAGTTTGATCTCTTCTGTTCCCATTCATATGCCTTTAATTCCACTCTCTTGCCTGATTGCTGTGGCCAGGACTTCCAGCACTATGTTGAATAGAAGTGGAGATAGTGGACAACCTTGTCTGGGTCCAGTTCTAAGGGGGAATGCTTTCCATTTTTCCCCATTCAGTATGGTGTTGGCTGTGGGTTTGTCATAAATGGCTTGTATCATTTTTAGGTAAGCCCCATCTATGCTTATTTTGTTAAGTGTTCGTATCATAAAAGGGTTTTGAATTTCATCAAATGCTTTTTCTGCATCTATTGAGAGAATCATATGGTTTTTGTTTTTGCTTCTGTTTATGTGGTGAATTATGTTTATAGATTTGCATATGTCGAACCATCCCTGCGTATCTGGAATGAAGCCCACTTGGTCATGATGGATTATTTTCTTAATAAGCACCTGGATTTGTTGGCTAGAATTTTGTTGAGAATTTTTGTCTGTATTCATAAGGGATATTGGTCTGTAGTTTTCCTTTTTTGTTGCGTCCTTTCCTGGTTTTGGTATCAGGGTTATGTTGGCTTCATAAAATGTGTTGGGGAGGATTCCATCCTTCTCGATGCTGTGGAATAATTTCTGCAGGATAGGAATCAGTTCTTTGTAGGTGTGGTAAAATTTGGGTGTGAAACCATCTGGTCCAGGACTTTTCTTTTTTGGAATGTTTTTTATTGATGTTTCAATTTCAGTCCTTGATATCAGTCTGTTCAGGAATTCTATTTCTTCCTGGTTGAGCCCAGGGAGGCTGTGTGTTTCTAAAAGTTTGTCCATTTCCTCCACATTTTCCAGTTTGTGTGCATAAAGGTTTTTGTAATATTCATAAATTATATCTTGAATCTCCATGGCATCAGTTGTAACTTCTCCTTTTTTTTCCTGATGGAGCTTATTAGGGATTCTTCTTTTCTGTTTTTCGTTAGTTTAGCCAAAGGTGTGTCAAATTTGTTTATTTTTTCAAGGAACCAACTTTTTGTTTTATTAATCCTCTGTATAGTTTCCCTGTTGTCAATTTCATTTAGTTCTGATTTGATCTTATTAATTTCCCTTCTTCTGCTGGGTTTGAGGTTGGTCTGTTCTTCTTTTTCCAGTTCTTTGAGTTGATTCATTAACTTGTCTATTTGTGATCTTTTTGACTTTTGGATATAGGCATTTATGGAAATAAGCTTTCCTCTCAGGACTGCTTTGGCTGTGTCCCACAGATTTTGATAACTTGTGTCACATTTGTCATTTAGTTCAAAGAACCTTTGATTTCCATCTTTACTTCCACATTTATGAAGGAATCGTTCAGCAGGGAGTTGTTTAATTTCCATGACTTTGTGTAGAGATGAGAGTTTCTGTTGGGGTTGATTTCTGTTTTTATTCCACTGTGATCTGAGAAGATGCATGGTATGATTTCTATTTTTTTAAATTTTTTGAGACAGGCTTCATGTCCTAGAATATGGTCAATCTTAGAGAATGTCCCATGAGCTGAGGAGAAGAACGTGTATTCAGTGGTTTTTGGGTAGAATGTCCTGTAATTGTCAGTCAAGCCCATTTGTTCCAGAGTTCTGTTTAAGTCCATTATTCCTTTGTTAATTTTCTGTTCGAAAGGATCTGTCCTGTGCTGTCAGTGGGGATTTGAAGTCTCCAACTATTATGTTGTTGCTGTCTATCAATTTGTTTAGATCAAGTAGAGTTTGCTTTATGAATCTGGGTGCACCTAAGTTGGGTGCATCCATATTTAGAATTGTTATGTCTTCTTGTTGAACTGCACCCTTCACCATTATATAGTGACCCCCTTTGACTTTCATTACTTTTGTAGATTTAAAAACTAAGTTATCTGAGATCAAAACTGCCACACCAGCCTTCTTTTGGCTTCCATTTGCTTGAAATATGGATTTCCACCCCTTTACTTTGAGTCTAAATGCATCCTTGCAGGTTAGATGCATTTCCTGGAGACACCAGATGCTTGGCTTACTTCTTGTTATCCATTTGGCCAGCCTATGTCTCTTGAGAGGGGAGTTCAAACCATTCACATTTATTGAGAGAACTGATAAGTGGGGTGAATGACTGTTCATTCTGTTGGGTTGCATTTTGTTGCTTTGTTGTCTGTCTTGAGCCATTGTGGAATCTAGCCTTTGATCTTTAACTTTTGCGTGGTTTCACTTTCGAGAGGGTTTATCGTGCTGATCCTTGCGTAATTCTGTTTTGAGTACTTCTTGGAGAGCTTGTCTTGTCTTGGTGAATTCCCTCAGTCTTTGCTTATCTGAGAATGTCTTTATTTCTCCTTCATATATGAAACTTAGTTTAGCAGGGTGCAAGATTCTAGGCTGGGCATCATTCTGTTTCAGAAGAGTGAGAATGGGGCCCCAGGCTCTTCTTGCTTGTAGGGTTTCAGTTGAGAAATCTGGAGTTATTCTGATGTGCTTTCCTTTGTATGTTACTTGTTTCTTTCACCTTACAGCTCATAGAAGGGCCTCTTTAGTGGCTATTTTGGTAAATCTGATGACTGCATGACGGTAGTGTCTTCCTATTTGCATTGACTCTCCCTGGGGTCCATTGAGCTTCTTCTACCTGCATATCTAGATTTTTAGCAAGCCTGGAAAATTCTCCTCTATTAATTTTTCAAATAGCTTTTCTAGCCCTTGAGTGTTTTCTTCTTCACCTTCCGGAACTGCTATTACCCTCAGGTTTGGTTTTTTCACATTATCCCACATTTCTTGTAGGTTTATTTCTTTTATCTTAATTTTCTGCTCAATCTCTGTGACTGACTTATTTAATTGGAAGGAGTTGTCTTCAATTTCTGAGATTCTTTCTTCTGTTTGATCTACCCTGTTCTTGAGGCTTTCCATGGTGTTTTGTAGTTCCCTGAATAAGTCCTTCATTTCCAGGAGATTGGTTTGATTTTTCCTTAATATTTCAATTTCTTTAGTGAATTTTTCTTCCAAGTCCTGGATATTTTTTTGTGGTTTCTTTGTGTTGGTTATCCATTTTTTTCTTGCATATCATTCAGTTTTCTTACAATCCATGTTTGAAATTCTCCTTGTGTCATTTTAGTGTTCTGAGTTTTATTAATGTCCATTGCTGGGGAGCTGTTGTTCCTCTTTGGGGGTGTGCTTTCCGTTTGAGTCTTTATACTTCCAGAATTCTTTCGCTGGTTACTTCTCATCTGGATCAGTTGTTCCTTCTTGCCTTTAGATTTTCGTTTAGATAATGGCACGCTCTATGTAGTCTCTGAGCTAGTAGTTGGTATTTGTGGGTGAGATTCGACCACATCCTTTATGATGAATCAGTAGATGCAGTAACATGGTGTGCAGGATGATCTCCCTGTCAGTACGTGGCATTTGCAGGGAGGAGCGAGCTGCAGTGCTGTTTTTGGCTCCTGTAGCTAGCTCTTGTTCCTCTAGAGAGGCCCCCTTGTGCCTCGGGTGGTGGCTGGGACCCTGGGATTTCCAGGTGTGTCCTTATTCTCCACCTCATGGGGGCAGGACCGGGAGTGAGTCTAGGTGGGGCTGAGTTGAGAAGCCTGCACTTAAGCTCCACAACTGCTGTTAGCAGGGGTCCAGGTCTGCTCTTTGTTTCTGTGCAAAGATGCCTGGAGGGGCTGAAATGGCTCCGCTCAGCTCAAAGTCTGGGCTTAGGGGGTGAGGCTGTCCAAGACCCACTCTCTGGAGCAGTTCTCACTCCCTTCCATCCTCCCCCTCTCCGTGGCTTCTCCCAGGCCTCTGCTAGCAAGCAGGACTTCAGGCCAATGGATCTCCTCTGGCTGTGAATGTAGGCCAGGAGGTTCCCTACCCAGGATTGTAGCCTGAGCTGGGTGCATAACCCTCTTTTGGGAGGAGGGTTGCCGCTCCGGCACACTGATCTTCCCTTGAAAGCACACACTCCTCAGTAGGCTCTTTCACAGAACTCTCTTCTGTGCCCCGGGGCAGTGCGATCGTGACCTGGGTGTACAGGGTCTGGTCTGCAGGCCTGTCCCCTGGGCCCTGGAGATCAATCCCTGTCCCTGCTGGGGGGAAGGGTGCTGGTCTTGAATCACCTGCAGGGTGCCCCAGCTGGATCAACTTCACTCCACCTTGGGATTTGCCCCTCTCTCCTGGAGTCCCCAGGCAAGCAGCACCTGGGAGGGCTAGCAGGCAGGGAGCTCGCAGTCTGAGTACCCTTGAGTCTGCTGTAGGGCCCCAAAAGGAAAGGTCCCGTTCCTTGGAGATGCTTCTGTGTTATGGCTAAATTGTCTCTCTGGGCACCCACGGGTAGGGAGGGGGAAGGAGAGAATGGAACACTATGGCATCTGCCGATAGGCTCTGGTCTGTGCCCAGGGAGGTGCCCCGAGGGGGCTGGGAGCCCGGCGCTGAGTCCGCAAGAGGCCACTGCTCACTGGCAGCAGCCGTCTCTGGGCTGGTGTTGGCAGGTCTCTCCAACCACTCAGGAGCCCACCAACAGTCCGAGATGCAAGGGAGGGGGAAGTTAACTGCTCTACCTACCCTTGTTGCTGGTCTCCAAGCTTCTTGGGACCTTTCTTTTTCCAGTTCTCCTCTGCAACGTCTTCCCGTGGAGTCTCCTGTAGTTTCAGGCACCCTTCCTTCTGACCCTCACCTGATCTGTGTTTCTCTGCTAGCTTATTTTTTTCCCTTTCTTCTAAAATTCATCTTTTTTGCA
>RJWJ010045746.1:0-11624 GCA_004363605.1 Indri indri
ATCCAAGCCTCCCTTCACTTGGTGTATCTTTCCTCCTCCTCCTTTAGGCTCCGCCAGGCCTGACTCATTCGCCACTCCACTCCATCCCATGGTTCCTGCAGATGGCAAGGGGGAAGCAGTATCATCGGCCATGAGTACCAAGTGATACGTTATTACGGAAAATTCTTCTCTAAATGAAACTCAGCCATCTGGCAAAATGTGTAACAAGGAGAAACCAAAGTGAGAAGGAAAAATCCATGAAACATTTGTTCATTTCAGGTTGGGAAGGAAGATAAAAACAAAAGATGGTCTATTCAAATCCGTCTAGTTAACACAGAACATAAAATAGAACAACCTATGTGAATGATAGAAACACCTGTATTCCAGTTCTGTGTGCATAATATTTATTTATTTATTTTAATTCATTTTTTAGAGACATAGTCTCACTGTGTTGCCCAGGCTGGACTCCATGTCCTGAGCTCAAGTGATCATCCCACATCAGCCTTTTAAGCAGCTAGGGCTACAAGTGCATACCACCAGACCCAGTTCATAGTATTTAAATTCTAGATTTGAAATTAAGTCTTCCCAGGAGAAATTTGTGGGAGGTAATATTTTCGATGGCGTTAGTTGGGGACAAAATTTGCACTTCTGCCTGACATAATGTGTGAATAACATTTCTTTGCTTTGCTCTTCCTAAGTAAAAGTAAAAACTATTCTAGGAAAGATTTTTCTTTAAGTTTCTTGTTAATTTATTTTAAAAAATTTTAATGTCAAAAATAAAATTATCTACCATTATACTTTTATGTCCATATTCTGAATATGTAGTTTCCCTGATTTTTAAATACTGTACTCACATAACCTGAAATCAGAACAGAAATTCAAAGGATAAAGCAAGAATCATAATATATTTCTTCTCATAAAAAGCTATAGATCAACCACAATGAAAATTTTTCCACTTTATTTTCAACTGAGACAGAATTTTGGCATGAGGCAGAGAAAGAATGTGCTTTATGAGAAACAGACAATGCTGACTTTTCCCTAACTTGGCTCTGGTGAGCATAAAGTTATTTTCAAGTAATGAAAATATAAGAATATTTGTGTTGGGATAATAATCATATTTGAATTAGACACATCATAATTGGGATATGAATTATCCATGTCAAAGGAAGGAAAAGGAAGTGGGATTATCAGAACAACTTTCAAGGTCCTCTAAGTTCCCCCAATATGCAAAAAGATGACAATATGCAAATTTCAAAACATCCTACTCAATCTTTCAAGAATAAATCATTCCTGGTTCCTACCAATGGTTTATGTCCTATGAAGGGATCCAAGATTCAACATTTCATCTGCCCTAGAGGACCACAGTCTTTCTGCTGGCGGGCCCATTCCATACATGTGAAACTTCCAACTTTGACTCTGCCTTTTGAAACCTTGTTTCTTTCCTGATTGTACCTACGTCATGCTCTTTGTTATTTGTTGTCCTCAACTCTGGTCTCCCACCTCTTGTGCACACCACAGATTTCCCCTCAAGGAGTGAGTCTATGACAGTGAGTAAAAAAAAAAAAAAGAAAGAAAGAAAACCTCCCATTTCCCAGCTTGATGAGGAACTGTTTACACTTTCCTCCCTTCTTCTCTCGTTGGCAACAACGCCATCTGAAATACTGACTCAACAATCACAGACTAGTAAAGATTCTTTTGATTAAAAGCAACAGAAGAAAAACTCACACTTGCTCAGACCAAAAAAATAAACTGGGAAGATTTATCATAAAGATACAGAGGTGATTCATACAAACCAGGGACAGTAATGTGGCCAGGCCTCAGGAAGACGAGAACAGGAATGGAAGGGGTGAGAGATTTCTCCATCTCTCCTCACAACCCTTCGGCCTCATCCTTCTTAACATGGTGCTACGTCGTCCACCCAGCGAATGTGAAACTGCTGCCCTTCATTCCCAAGTTCACATAGTAAAGTTCCATTCCCTTAGAGAGACAGAAGCTGCCTCAGCATCCTAAGGAAAGGGTTCTAACTGGCCCCTCTGCACATGGTGGCCAGCAAGGGTGGGGTCACCTTCCCACATGGCTGCCGGGAGCCCCCCACAAGGAAGGGGGAGTGAGCAGAGACATGCCGGGGAGACACGGGATAACAAAGAGAACTCGGTGACTGAACAGGGAACACTAGGAAATGAAGTGGGGGCGACAGCAAATGAAAAACCAACATTATTTTAGCCATTAGGAAAAAAAAATATTTGTGACAGACAAGGCTTAAATGAGTGTAGTGTAAATCACATAGAATCCTAACATAATAGCAAGATTCAGTGTAGAACTTGGGTGACGTGTGGAGAAGCAAGCACTCTTTTTCCCTTCTCAGAAATCCCCAGGAAAATGATCCCACTGAATTATAATTTACATGGAGTAAGGCTTCTTAAAAATGCTAATGCTTTTCTCTGTCAGTGAGGAGGAGTGAGAACAAAAGATTTAACTGAGATGTAGCAAGTGGCTCCCTTCTATTGTACCCCAGAGACCAAAGGAGAGAGAATTTCTCTTTCAGGTTGTCAGAAAGCCTATGTCGTCAGCAAAATCAGAGCCACCTCAAACTGCTTCTTTGGCTGTGTTTCCTTCAGCCTAAAGCAAAGAACAATTTAAAGCCAGGCTCTCAGTAAAGACAGCTCCTATTCCTTAACATCTCCCAGACCCGGGATCCAGTGCCCTGGGTGTTGTAAAAGTTCCTGTGTGTCTGTTATGTATCACTGCAGCAACAGTGTCTCCTAAATATAAACGGGACGTTGAGAAAATGAAGTGTCTTTGCAAAAGTGAAGGATGCACAATGTATAACGGAGAGCTGGAAACTCCTGTGGACCTTACCTAGGAGACCACAGACGGCTTCAACCCCAAGGCCAGAGCCCAATTGTGGAACAGGTCAGGGCCTCTTGGGTAGAACCTTTTTTAAAGCCATGAATGGCCTTAGAATGTCTCTGGGGACCCACGTGAACTCTAATAATGTAAATTTAACATATATTTAACATGGTTCCATTCTAGAATGCTAGTGTCTAAAATTAAAGCAACTGAACAAAAAGTTAGCAACCTGCAAACAGCATTAAGAGTTTAGCTTTGGGCAAGTTTGCCAGATCGCCCAGCCCACGTAAACTGCAGCCCACTCTCAGGCCGCAGGAACGCTGATGTGTCACCTTTCCCATCTGTCCCAGGGAACACTCATCCTCCATGAAAGCATGACAGTAGCAACAGAGCCCCTCCCTTTCTGCCTCTCTTCTCTCCTGCTTAGAACCCTAAATTACACTGGAGAGCAGGAGAGAAAGAACGAGGAGTTGAACAGGGCAAACATGAGCTCATTTAATATAAAAGAATGATGTTGCTGACTTTAACTCCAAAGTAAAAGTCTACAAATGACATCACCAGTCAACTCAGTAAAGAGAAACATGCTTTGGAGTTTGTAAACTCCCTGCAAGGGAAGATGAACTTCATGGACTTACTGGACTTCTTGTCAAAGAGTTTTCTAAAGACCCTAGAACCATTTATCTCCAAAGGGAGTACCAGCTGTAGAGCCTTATTGAATACCTAGGATTTTAGCTTCTTCCAACCTCACCCTTCTGGAGGGTATCAGTGTTGCTGAAATCCAAATGTACTCTCTGAGAAGCCTCATTCCTCCTTCAATTACTTATTCATTAATTTATCAAGTGCTTTTCTTTTTTTCTCTTTTTTGGGTATCTACCAGGTCTCAGGAACTGTACTAGATGCTGGGGGCGCAATACTGAATAAGGCACAGGCTGTGCTCTTAAGAGGCTTTCAGTGGATGAAGGAAAAACAATGATAGAATCAATATGCATTGGCTGCCTGGAATCCTCTCAAAACTTGCAGTCCTGCCTGATAGTTCCTAACCCCTACTAAGCAGTGTGCAACACGACGCTTTCCATCCACTTTCTATAGTAAAATGGTGGCAGTGTTGAAAAAGATGACGTTTTCTGATAATGGAGGTACCAAATATCAAGATAAAGTATCATCCAACATATAAGGAAAATTTAGTGAAAAAAAATAAATTAAAATCTTCGGAGAGAAGAGCCAGGCTACAGAAGTACTAAGCAATGAAATGTATAGGATAGAAAGAGGAAGTTTTAGCA
This sequence comes from Indri indri, assembly GCA_004363605.1. NCBI lineage: Eukaryota > Metazoa > Chordata > Mammalia > Primates > Indriidae > Indri > Indri indri. The sequence continues at coordinate 4,110 of RJWJ010045746.1, forward strand.
ATTAAGCACATGCCTAAGAGGCAGAATGCCAGGACTTGGGTAGAGTTAAGTACAATCAAACATGTACTCCTACACCATCCATTGGATCTTGCTATTTCCTTGCTTTAAAACCTCCCCTGGCTCCCTGTTGCTCACTTAACAGAATCTAAGTGCACATACTCAGGCTAATAGCTCGTTCATTCAGCAGAACCTACAATATGCTATGTAACGTCCTAGACAATGGGAATACAAGGCCATGATCACTGCCGTCAAGAATCTCATTAAACAAATAACTGCAATACAACATCCTCAGAGCCATAATCATATCATATACACTGTGCCATGGAACTACAGCAGAGAGCTGAACTCCCTCCTGGGGACAAGGGAAGTAAGAAAAGGCTTTACAGAGAATAGATTTCTGCATGGAGACTTGAAGGATAAGTGTGGATTCTGAAAGAGGTAGAGGAAGAAAAGGCAACACAGCAAATTAGAGCAAGCAAAGGGACTGAAGTGCAATTTTACTTATCATCGTCTGTGGAATTACCCAGTTGTTTAGATGGCTAACCTGGCTAAGATAGTTATGACTGTATATACAGTTTGTACTGGGTAAATGTAATTCTGAGCTTTAAGAGCTGAGTAGTTTTCTAGGAATGTACTCATATTTGAGTCCTTTACCTTCTTGGAGAAGATTTCTCAAAAGAATTGGATATGAGAACAGAAGACTGCATTTACCACTGGCAATCACAAATTTTATACACCTATGCAGCTTAAGATTTTATTAAAATATTTTTTCAATGTATGTGTACTTTGATTGCTTTTTAAATCTAAAAATCAAAGTTGCTTTTAATAAAAAGTGAAAGGAAAACTTTTCAGTTACCCAGGTAATTTAATACATGTAGAAAATTTCAATGACATAAAGGAAAAAAGATAATTTGGCAATGATCTGGTAATTTAGGCTATATACATAACTGAATGATAAGATTTATTTATGCAACAAAAGTCTTCCAGGTGTCAGACTTGGTGCTAAATCACTCAAAGGACACAGCCCTCCTGCATAAAGCTTACATTCTAGTGGGAAAGACAGACAGTAAATAGGAATGTAAGTTTAAATGATAGTAAAAGTTGTGACAAGAGCTGGGAGGGAAATGCTTACCGCCATGTGACAGGCAGTCTCTTCTCTCTGGGGCAGTGATACTTACACAGAGATCTGAAGCGAGGTTGACAATTTTTACTTCCAGACCTAAATATTTGATCTGGGTTTCCACATGGATGAAATTAATACTTATAGTAAGATGTGGGAAAGAACGAATTTTGGAGCTGGACATATGGAATCTGGATTTGGCCACCTTAGGTAAGTTACTTCTCATTTCTGGGCATGGGCTTCCAGATTTAGCCATAATGATGCCCACCTAGCTGAGCCATTGATGGAATGAAAGGAAGATAATATAATAATAGTTAGGTAAGTGTTTCTGTGTTAAATCATTTATATCACCCAGCAACCCTAGACCATAGGTACCATTATTATCTCCATTATGCAGATAAGGAAACCGACCATCCAGAGTGTAGAAGTGGGGTTTAAATGGGGGTGGTTCGACTGAAGATCCCATGCCTTTTAAATACGGTGCTGCGCTGTCCTGCCCCGCCTCCTTCCCTGCCCTCCCCAATTCGACCCTAGCAAACTGTCAGGGCTCGTCTTCCCCCTCACCTGAGACAAACACAGCTGCAGAAAACAGCACTCCTTTTACAAATTTACCCTAAGGGAATAATGGATGAGAACAGAGTTCGCTAAGGAATGCTCATCACTACTAAAGAATGTTTATTTTAAAAATTGTTTTAATGTTAATGTCCTACAAATGTAATAGATAGCCATAAACTAGTAGTTGTAGAATAACATTAAATGGAAATGTTATATACTAAGTGAAAAGCAAGTTTCACTTGTCCAGTGGGATCAATTTTTGTTTTATATTATATATAAAATATATATGCTCAGAAAAAAGACCAGAAGAATACATTTTCTTTGTACTTTTCTATACATTTCAAAATCTTTATAATAAACATGTGTTCTTTCAGTATAAGAGAAACGAGAAAAGGAAGTTATCAAAATACTACCCCTTTTAGAATGGCCTGTTTGTCTTTGTTTATTCATACAGTACTTTTTTTCCTTGTGGACTAATACTTCTATTAACAAAGACAGAGCATTCCACCCATACATGGCATTCTCAGAAGTTTAATGGCCAGGGGTGGACACATACAGCCTCTACCCCGGCGTTTGTACGCCTCCCTGTGTGGCTGCATGGTGTGCCTCCTCCCCAAACCCGTCTCTCCAAGTTCAGTGCTTTCCCCACAAAGGGTCTCACCCAACAAAAGGGACAGGCGGAGTGTGTGTTTCTCTGCTGGAGAGGAGGGGCATCTGGTTCCTTGCTACTTAAAACAATTAAAACACTGATCTCTAAGGTGGAACAGAGGTAAAGGATGGGTTGTTAGAATGAGACACGGTAATTTAACGGTCCGTCCTACCACAGTAAGGAAATCAGACTCCATTTTGTCTGAATTTAACTGGAAATCTCATCAGCATTCTTCTGTCACTATAACTACAAACGGTACCTTTATGGTTAGAGAGCCCTGTAGTGCACTAACCTATAAAACAGATAAATTAAAGGAAGCATTTCAGTATCACACAAAAAAGATACTTTGCTTTACAAAAGATTCACCTCGGGGGTTTTTTGAATATATGGACCCCTGTGAGCAGCTGTTGATTTGTTTACAGGTCATTAAGTATTTGGCTGAAAGATGGGTTAAGGCCGAGGTGGGCGCCAGAGTCTGGGCCACTATGAACTAGAGATCAATTAAATGTGGAAACAGCTTTCCGGTGGAGAATCCCAATCTTCTTTTCTGCCCTGTGTCTGGGAAGGAACTGCTAGGGGAGCCAAGAAAATTCAGGCGGATTAGCAGGAAAGTCATTTTAGTGTACTTCTGAGAAAGCGACAAACCTTCCATGCGTGCTTAGGGGGTGGGGGAAGGAAGAGAAGGAGGGAACAAAGAGTGAGGGGGCCCCTACGGGCCGCAGTGGGATGCCTGTCCCTCAGGCTTGTGTGGTGGCAGTGGGAGGAACCGCAAATCACAGATCCCTGTCAATCTTTGCTGTTGGAGCTTCGGGACACCAGCTCTTGTTTTTCAGACTCCAAAATACTCCCTAAGAGATGTCTTAAACCAGAGAAAGACCCGCAGGAAAACTTGTCACTGGGGCTTTTTAACCTCTACTGTAATTAACAGGCCCTGATTTTTGTAGAAATCTATACCCACATTAACTGGATGGACCCAAAGACTATTACAAATAAAAGTAAGATATACCCAGCCTAACTTCAGCATTCTCCTCAACAGATTGGAAGCCTGGGTCCCTCAGTCTATGGTGACCCCTGAAGAGCTGGCTGGTTTTAGGTTTAACAGCTCAACCACTGCTTTTGTGTTTCACTTAATGAAAAATTTAATTTTTCTGGCAATTATTGATCTGCTGTCAGTTCTTCATTCTACAGGCAATGATTTATGGCCAGATCTCATGATGTGCATTGATCCAAAGCTTTTAATGTTGCTTTATGGAGTTTATTTTTCTACCAGTCTGAGAATCGGAGCCAGTGGGATTTACTTTCTGACCAATAACAGCATCACTTTGAGTAGCATGTAAGGGAGTCAACCATAACCTCCCTCTGGTTTCAACCTGAACCTGGGCTGTCTGGTACCAGCTGCAAATCCAAGGTGCCCACTTAGACCAACAGAAGATAAGGATCATTTCTGTGCTGATTACATGGCCCTGCTTTCACATTTCAGGAGCGGCCTCTAAAAGCAGTTGAACCTGTTGACCAATTACTGCTTAGAAGAACAGCTAAATAGTAATTATGTCAAACCAAACTCCTTTGTCAGATGCATTGTCACATGTAAATGGGCAACACTAAACAATGTTACCCAAAAGATTTCCCCATTCAGTTATATAGGCCTTCATTTTGGGGCTGAATTATCTTGGAAGACAAATCAGGTTGTGGTCCTATTCAACATTAAACATGATTCAGGAGTTAAATTAATATTCTTTTAAAGCAGAATAAGTGGGGATTTGGGTAATGTCTTTCCTCAGAATATTTCAGGCCAAAGTCTGTTCTTTTCTGCTTTTTTAATGGGGCAGAATTTGGAGAATTCAGCTATGTCTTTAAATTCTTAAACAGATAAAGAGCTCAGAAACGAGAAAATCGCCTACATTGTCCATAGATACTACTGTGTTTATTGTTCATTATTTTACTAAAGATCCTTTGTAAAAGTATCCTTTTGACAAATTTCTTAAGTGCTTAAGATTCCTCCCCCTAAAAAATTTTTGTGACAAACCTTGCTTGATCCTTGAGAATTTTGAAATGAGCCCAGATGTATATTTTTTTTTATAGCAGCACTATTTATATTTAGCAACTCATCATACTTTGAGGAAAAGGGCATTAGTTTAGTCACTTTCTTCTCTGCTGGTTCCTTCCTCCCCGTCACCGTAAACTAAAATATAAATTCCTTAGCACGGCATCCATTGTTCTTTAAATTTCTCCTTTCCCCTACTCTCTTCCACATAAAACTGCTTCTGGATTCCTAAACATGCCATTTCTTTACACGTCTTCATGAGAGTACACATGCTGCCCACACCACCCAGGGCAACTTTTCCCATTGAAATCATCCCTCTGGGCCGGACGTGGTAGCTCATGCCTGTAATCCTAGCACTTTGGGAGGTCAAGGTAGGAAGATTGCTTGAGGCCAGGAGTTGGAGACCAGCCTGAGCAACATAGCCAGACCCTGTCTCTACAAAAAAAAATTAGCTGGATGTGGTTTTGTGCATCTGTAGTCCCAGCTACTTGGGAGGCTGAGGCAAAGAGGATCACTTGAGCCCAGGAGTTTGAGGTTGCTGTGAGCTATGATGATGCCACTGCACTCTAGCACTAGCAACAAAGTGAGACCCTGTCTCCAAAAAATAACAAAAAGTCCATCGCTTCTTCCCCAATAACTCTTCCATAAAGACTCAATGTCACTTCCTCCAAAAGATTTACCTGGTCTCATAGATGTGGTTAGTTACTACTTCCTTTGTGCTGCCATTAACACTTTGGAAATGGCTCTTTCAGCACTTATCTCACTGTTTGTTGAATATTTATGACGTTTGTCTCCCTAATATGACCGTAAGCTCAAGAACAGGACAGCTATCTTTTCTACAATTGTCTCCCCATTGTCTACCTAGCATTGGGCTCAGCATATAGCAGGTGATCAATAAATGTTCTTAGAAGGGAGATAGGGAGGGAGAAAGGAAGACCATCATTTGAGATGCAAACAGAAAAAAGCCTTCCTGCACTTTCCCTTTTGGATTGTTGTTGAAGGAAAGAATGTTTCCCTCATGGCTAATGTCCCAGAAATAGCTACTTTAAAAGAACCTTTACAAAAAACCATGCAACCTGGGCCTTGGGTAAGAAAGTGCGCAGGCACTCCCTTTGCTGCCTTGTTCTCCCCTTTATATTTAGGCACATGCCTTGGAGCTCCTGCTTAGTGGAACATTCTCTTTGCCTGCATAAAGGCTGAGAAGCCTGCCTATGAAGCTTCAGTATTAAGTGACACACGGAACAACTTGGGCTATGCCTACCCAATGGTTACTATACACAAAACTGAGAACGGTGACTTACTAGCTTATGACATAAGCCACTGATTCATTCTATCATCCAGTCCCTTAGTCCCTTAAACTATACTTAACAGACCACAGTTTCGCCAACCGGGAAGGGACAAAAGGAAAAAGCAGAAGTCCGATGGCTGAGTCCTAATCCCCACTGTGCCTTGTAACTGTAAGCACATTTTATCTCTTTCAGAATTCTGTTTCCACTTTTATACAATGAGATGTTTGGACTAATGGTCTCCCATGTCTCTTCTAGATCTAAAAACTGTGATTTGGTGTGAGGGCATATCAAGGATATGAAATTACACACTGAATAAATATAGCAGTAATCAACCAATATTCATTACAGCTAGTTTGTGTGCAGGCAAGTACATAGCTATCCATAAGGGATATTAAAAAGCCTAGGAAATGACCCCTGCCTCAAAGGACCAACAGTCTAATCCGAGCTTTAAAACACACTGAAAACATGCCAAATATTATGAGCAGATATGCAAAGTGCCAGATGAGTAGAGATAATAAAAACTCAGATATCAGATAGCTGCTGTGTTCACAAACCTCACTCAGAATAAGGAGAGAATGAACCACTGAAATACAATAATACAGCTAGCTTCCCCAGCATTTTGATGCTCATAAATCAGAGAGGAAAATAATCTATGGTTTTCTGTTTGACATTTTAAATCAATTTCAGCCTCTATTTTAAAAAGCGAGAAGGAAAGAAAATGCAGTGTTTTATTATTAACCCTCAAGACCCAATAAAAATTATGTTAATAATAATAACAAAAAACTTGCCAAGTGCTGGTCACCGAATCCATTGATGGACAGTTGTACCATGAAAAATTGTATGACTTAGATCTGTTTTCAACAATTTTGCTCCAAAGGAGCACACTCCCTGAAAGCCGCCTTCACCTCAATTCCGGGGGAAAAAATAGTATCAAGCCCCACCTGCTGTGATTGTGACAAGAACTTCCTATGGCTGTGTTTTAATACTCCCTCCTTTCTCTTCGTTTCCCCCTAACACGTGTCACCCACACAGCTCTCCTGATTCTTGCAGAGCGAATTGATGAGCAAAGACATAAACATCCTACTATACTCACATTTCTCGCAGGCCCCGCTGACAGAATTGCCTGCCTATTTTAACCTATATAACCAGATAGTAAGAATAAGAAACTATAGCTGCTTACAGGCAAATTCCAATTTCGGATTAGATGAGATTTCATACAACTTGCAAATGTAGAAGTTCAAGTGCCAGGCAGAAGTATGGGCTGGGATCTCACATCCTGAGTCATTCCTTTGGGGGAAATTTATTCCTGATTCTTTGACTTCATTTTAGCTCCTTAACTCTATGGGCTTTTTTTTTTTCCTTCTCTCATATTGAATTATTCTACTTTGGTAGCTGAAATAGTACTTTTTAGCAAGAGTGGGTTGGAACTCTGAAACTCTATAAAAAGGATTAAGTGTGTCGATTTGGGTGTTTCTCTCCAAGCCTCCTTAAACTTCATTATTTTACACTATAGAAAGTAAATTAAAAGAGAAATTCCCTGTCAGATAACTAATCCTGAAAATTAAAATATTGCCATTTGGTTATTGTTTTAATCTCCTAGTTGCCTTTTAACCTAATGGATTTAGTAAACTAATTTCCTTTATACATTTTGCTCAATCGCATCAGCAGTGACTCATTATTTCACTAATGCTTTAGGACAGTAATGCAGAGGAGAATGTGTTCTGGTCACGTGGTTAGCATACTAACATGAAAGCCTAATTTCTAGGTCCATCAATGGCTCTCACTCACCAGAAAGCCACATCCTGGTTGGGGAGTGGGGGGTGCTAGCCTGGGAGCCAGTTCCCAGAAGCTCCAGAAT
>RJWJ010045747.1:0-11614 GCA_004363605.1 Indri indri
TTAGGCAGAACAGGGTTTTTCTGTCGCATAGGGGAGAATGAACGAGGCTAGAAAAGACCGGGTGTGGGGAAGTGGGATGAAGGGTACAGCGGGGTTAGGTCAGGAGACCAGGACACGTTCACCTGAGAGTCAGCCTGTTCTCAGAAGGGGCTGTAGCTGGGTTTGGCGGCGGGGGGTGGGGGGGAGGTGTCAAAGTTCAGGGTCTGCAGAGGAAGAGAACCATAACTAAAGTTTGGTCAAGTATTTTATCCAGATTGGCCAGTGGACACAGAGTTCAGCTAATCATTTATGAGATAACACATGGGAATTTGGAGGGTCTGGGTCTGGCCTTGTCACAGGTAAATACGGGGGCGGGGGGGCACCTGTGACTCTTAGCTAAGCCACATGGATAAGGATGGTTCCTTGAAGCAAATCCTTTCCTGGAACCCACAAAAGGGCGGGAGAATTATTCTGATGATTTCTGAAAACCATGAAAATAGCACAGAGAACTCGGGTAAAAATTCAACAAGGTCACCTTTCTTCCTCTTTATTTTTAAGATAAGACCTTGAGCACTTTATCTAATCACTTCTTCCTTTGCAGGAGAAAGTGTGGATATAAAAGGAGCTTTGGTGCAAGTAGTTTAAAATAAGCTCTGACATTAGCAAACCCCTTCAGGCTCTCAAACCATCAGCAACTCTTCGGTTAAGTGAAAGCAGAAGAAAAGCCTCCAGGAACTGAGAGGCCCACACCTGGTGAAGCTAGTCCTTCCAGCACAGAGCAAAGCTCAAACTTTCCTTTAAAATTTAAAGAAGAACGTCTTTTCAAAAAATAAAAAAGAAAGAAAGAAAGAGGTAAAGTCTTCAGCTAACATTTAAATGTCTTTAAATCCTGCTCTGATTTGCCCAGTATATCTTGCAGTGACTAGTTCCGTAGTCGTTTTGGATGGGTAATTTATGCTCTCAGTTAGCTCCCCTTAGAGAAACCTCACGATTTTAGATAGGCTGGTGACTGTGGGTCCCCTGGTGACAGCGGCCTAAATGCACATGCAGGGCTGACTCGACTCCTTTGGCATGTTGCTTATGTGTGCAAATTTATTAAGTGAAGGCACATGTCCGCTACGGGCAGCTGTGGGCTGGCAGGCGACCTGAGAGACCACGGCTGCCACCTCTTGGCCTTTCCCCTACGAGTCAGCCTTGTTACCCATTTCTCTGAATTTCATAAGGGGCACATTTCCCCTCAGTGAATATTCTCTCAATATCGACTACATACAGTCCAGCCTTTTGGGTCTTTTCCAAAACTCTTCATTTCCTCCTGTCAAAAGGTAACCAATTTAAAGATTCATTTATTTTTATTTATTTATTTTTTTAGGTAAAAAGAAGTTTATTTTAACGTCTGCGTACTCAGGCTGAGTCCAAGATGGCATCAGCCTAATTTAAAGATCTTTATTTTATTTTATTTTTATTTTTTATTTATTTTTTTTTTGTAGGGATGGGGTCTTGCTCTTGCTCAGGCTGGTCTCGAACTCCTGAACTCAAGCAATCCTCCCACCTCGGCCTCCCAGAGTGCTAAGATTACAGGTGTGAGCCACCGTATCCGGCCTAAAGATCTTGATTGGCTTTTGATTCTAGAATCAGGTGACACTTCGTTCCTTAACATGGAATCAGTGTTTCCATGAGCTGAGCAGAGGAGACTGGTTTTATAGACAGAGAAGAGCTGAAGAAAGCAGAAACAAAGAACAAAAAGTTACTCTCCTTGAAAGGTGGGAACAGGGAGACAGAAAAATAGAAAAATAACTGATTGGTTGACATTAGGTTACTTTCTTGTAAGGATTAACACAGAGAGAACTTCATTATCATTCAGACTGAAACCGGCCTGTTTGGGAATTTGGCTATCAGCTCTCATTCTCCTGATTTCTTGGAAGGTCAGATAAACAGTATCGGTTTGGTGATGGAACTTTAGCATGAGTGACTCTGCTTTGGTTTGGTCTGTTGGGCCTAATGGAGGAGCTCAGTCCAAACCATTGACCACCTGTACATTTTATTTAATGCTCCAAAGAGACCAATGCCTGACAATGACTGACTCATGGTTCCTGTATTCTTCTTTCTTATTTACATGCTCTGGACATCGTATTTTTAGACACAGAAATGCTGCAGTACCTGTGTCTATGCTTATGCCCAGCCATTTTCTCAGTAGGGGTGAAGAGCTGGAGTGAGGCAATTATTACTCAAGTACAATCATGTCACTTTAAGGGGCAAGCACATCATAATCTTCTTTTACATGTTTTTCAGACTTGGTGGTAGTACCTCCAGACATAGTTTGGGAACAAGGTGTTGCTATAGATAACTAATGAATTATGCTCATGGTTACAAGACCCCCAAACCAAGAACTACAAGTAGAGACCCAGGCTTGATGGATCTGCCAGAATACAAGATTCAGAAGACGTTTTATGAGATGGTTCTCGCCTGTAATCCTAGCACTTTTGGAAGGCTGAGGCAGGAGGACTGCCTGAACCCAGGAGTTCGAGGCTGCAGTGATCACACCACTGCACTCCAGCCTGGGCAACAGAGCAAGACTCTATGTCTATTAAAAAAAAAAAAGATCACTATGCTTGCCTTCTCGTCTGTATCAGCCTCTAGTGTTAAAATGCACATGATCTCAGAATTTGGGGTTGCAAAGTCTGACAGATGTCCAAATGACCCCAAAAGAGTATTTATCATTGCTTGGGTTTTGATTCGAGTACCAGTTCACGTTAACTTTTGGAATGATTTCAATTGCAAAACCTCTGTTCCATTTACCAAGCAGATTTTCTGAACCAGGGACCATCTCATGCATGGCTTTTTATATTTTAATCTTAAAGGTGACACCCTAAAAAGGATCTAGGTGGTTTCGTATCTCTCATATAGAATTTTTTTAAGCTATTTTTCTCATGAATATAGAAACTTACTCAAAATTATCATCCATAAGAAAGCTAGATAACAGATTAGCACACCCTTAAACACATCCTTTTAGGTAGCTGAAATGTTTTAAATAAAGACAGGCATCTGGTTTTCTGCAACTCAGGTCTTGACAGAGTTTTAATGCTTTAATCCTTTCAGTGTTAAAGACTCACCCTTCTGATTGCCCTCCAGGACAAATAGTCAAACATTCTTTGTAGATTAGAAGACTTTTTTTAAAAAAGCATAAAACCTAGTCTTTAACATATGTTCTGAAAGCTTTCCATAGTACAAATTTAGGTTTAAATTTATGAACCCAGCCTCCAAAAGGTAAAGGCCTAGAATAACATTTAGCTTGTCTGGACACTTCACAAGTGAATGAGCCCCTGGTCTGTCTTTCTTTTATTCTTTTTAAAATAAACTGTAATTAAACAGCCAAGATATAATCCTTGTTGGCTGCAGAAAAAATGGAGACTTTTAGTTCATTACCCGATGTCTATTCTTTCTAGCTAAGTATTTTTTTCCAATTATGCAGACAAACACTGAAAATTGCTCAACCTCTGTTTCACACAGCACATGTATAAGAAGTCCTCATGGGCTGACTGGGATGGGCTTTACCCTGCTGGTGGCAGGATCCAGGTGTGCATTCGATGGTAGAGTTAGTATGAAATGCAGGGTTTAAATGTTCTCCTTTGCCTGTAGAATCTATTATGGCCTGTTGAAAGAAATCAGCTCTCTTATTTTACTCATTTAGCCTTTGTTTGTTTACCAGTATTAGTTTGAAAAGAAGCAAGCTTAATGCTGCTCATGACTTGCTAATTTCCAAGTTAGAGGTTGTGGGGTTTTTTTTGAAAACCTTCAGAATGTCATGCCCCAACCCCCAGAGTCAAATTGCTATGTGTTCGAAAAGCATTTTCAAATTGAAGAAAACATTTTTTCCCTTCTGATTTCAGTGCCTGTGAATGCCAGAAAAAATTTAATTTTAAAATGAACAAAAACATAACATCTTTTTCTAGTTAAATCTGAGCATATGTAATTCCAACAATGAAATTATATGTGCGCGCGCACACACACACACACACACCCTAAGGGATGCTGACAGCAAGGCTTGTGTGCTTGATGTGCCCCACGCCTTTGTGTCTGGACCCTGAACTCCACTGCCCTTCGGCTTGCATTTGCAAGGCCACGTGATTCCTAGTGACTCGGACTCAGGGTAGGCCATCTCCCTAAGGACCGCTTTCACAGAGGATCACTGACTGTTGCTCCCTCTCCCTGTCACAGAGGACCACAAGAAAATTGGTAGAAGCCAACCCAGTAGGGGTATGGGGAACACCCAGAAGAAATTTTACAGGGGCAGATGTGCTGTTGAAGCCAGAGCATATGATTAAACAGACTGAATAGCCTAAAAGATGTATCATCACCCCTATATTTATCATAAATCTTTTTAAATGGGAGAGGGTCTGTGGTCATTTTGTTCAACTTCACATTTTACAGATGGTCAAAGTGAGGCCTGGAAAGAAACAGCCATGAACTGACAGAGCACGTAACTGATGAGAGCCTCTCCTTTCCCTTGCTGGCACATGGAACTCTTCCCAATCCCCAAACGCTCCAGGAGAGCTGGGGAGGAATTTCAGGCTGCTCATCACTCCCACTGGACAGGCGCGGAGCACAGGGAAGATGAAGGCACCCGGGGGCAGGAAGCCTGGGAAGTAGGAGGCACACAGACAAGAAAAATGCCCAGACCCCTGAGGTCAAATCCCTACCTCCTAATAGGGACAAAGGGCCCACTTGTTCCTCACTCCTTCTTTTCCACTTGGCTGCTTTGCAAAATAGGATAAGGAAGTGGAGCATGGCCCAGGAATGACATACCCACGGGATTAGCAGGCAGCCCTCAGCAGGCTTCCAGCTTGGAAATTAAAGTACCAAAGCCTTTCTCCACCTTACTAGGTCCCTGTGATGCTCTGGCCTTTGAGTAAGTGTAAAAAATTTGGGACTCAGTGTCTGACAAAAGGGGGTTGGGATACTCACAGGGACCACAGCACAGAGATTTGGCAAGAGAATGTCTGGAGAATCTGTTACATATGGCTGCTATACATACAAGCACTTGCAAATGTGATGTTAGAGCCTTTCCAACCACACAGGCGAAATGCATTTCTGAATAATTGGATTGGGGAAAGAAGTAAAGTTTAGCCATTGGAGGCAACTCGGTGCAGTGGAAAGGATGGGGTTTAGAGATAGAACAGGTAATGTTCACACCTGGTTCTATTTAATATTTACTGCCTGTATCCCCCTTGGGCAAGTCACTCAATCTCTTTGGGTTTTGGTGTTCTCATCTGTGAAATGGGTTTCTTGCATGTAAAGTATTTGGCATGCAGTGGAGACTCAGGAAATGGTAGCTTGGAGGACCATATCCATTCAAGAAGGCAGCTTGGCAAATGGAATTGATTTGGTTTTAAAAAAGAGAAAAAGAGAATTAAGATTTTAATTGAAAATCTTATCTGAAAGCCCCACCCCCACCCCCAGACCTATTGATTAGTTCATTCTCTTTCCTTTTGTTTTACAAATGAGTGGGAGAGAATCTGGAACCAAATCTAGTCCAGAAGGTGCCTTTGTCAAGACTCTTAGGGACCGATTTGCCTGCAGGCAATGGGGGAGAAAGCAGGTTTAACCCTGAAGACAAACGGAATTCCTTACCTTCCACCATATCAGGATGCTCTTTAGTTTGGGGTCTAGAAATGACTTGGCAAAGGCTATTTGTTTTTCTTAATAAGACATTCACAGCTAGAATAAAACCAAAAAGAGGGGAGAAGGGCTAACTCTATAACCACACTGTGTATAAAGTGGTTAGTTCTTTGCATCATTTCAGCAGATCCAACCTAATTTCATCCTCAAAGATATCCTGCCTCCAGGCCCCTGGTGTCTCATACAATCTAATACCTAGCTAAGCTTTAAAGCAATCGCCCATCCACACGATAAACTAAATGAAGCATTAGAAGTGACACTTGCAGTGAGGGGGCGACAGACTCTATCTGAGAGAGCTGAGATTCTGCTCAATCGACAGCACTGCAGCCTTGGGGGGGTGGGGCAGAGACAGCAGGAAGGAGGGAGAGACGTATGGAACGCTGTGAGCACGTTTTCCAGTCATCAACATTTAGGGGGAAAAAAAAAAACAGGTAATGATGGAGATAATTAGAGAGATCCGAATTTATTTGTTCACCGTGAGTCTAGTTTTAAGGATTTTTTTAAAAAAACTACACCAAAACCAAAACTTTTCCTTATTGTGTGTCAAAACCCAACCAATGCAGTTTGTCTAAAAAGCCCCCTAGAGACATCTACTTAATATTTAACCAAGGCTAAATTACAGATTCTACTTCAGAGGGACTGGGCAGAATCTCTGACGCCTAATTCTATTTCATTCAATGCAAGTTAGTGAGGGTGACAATCTGGCCATTGTTGAATACTTTTAAAGACTCATTAATCTCAAGCAAGAACCAACTTAACAAGCAGGGCAATCTTTTGAAGTGAACAGTGGTAGTGGTTTAAACAGAGGACTAAGAGATAATCACATTTAAAGTCATCTTTCGGGACTAAAATTGACCCCAGTCTAGTGAATTCCAGGGCTGGGGAAAGGCTTTTTCCTCTCCTCCCCAGCCAGGTGACGGACTCCCTTGTGACACAGCCAGATGGCAGCCTGCCCACATCCAAAAAGACACTACTGTATTTTGACATATTATCACAAAGTTCACCTCTTAACCAATTTATGTGACTGTTATAAAATAATACCCTATACTCTACAAAAGTTAAGACACTATCTACATAGTAGGCCCAATTGAAAGGCAAATATTTGGTCTGCCTTTTACTGTAGGTATCAGCTAACTAGCTACTAATAATGAGAATGTGAGAGATGTGGAAAACCATCATTTGAGACTGGAGCTCTCTAACATAAGTTAATTTGTCTTAGGAGAATAGGAACAGAAGAGACTGCCAAAAGGAATCTGCTACAGTGATGGCTTCCCTATCACCAGGCTTTGGGTCTACAAAGAAATGGAATTTACATTTGCCAAGCAATTAAGCATTTTCCTTTAAAGCATTCCTTCAGTCATGTTGAATACAAAAGAGCAGGCTAATAATTGTTTAGCGATGGATTTGATATGCACTTCGAATGCACTGTCTCATATTGAGGGGATTCAAAAAACACAAAACAAGTAAAGCCACATTAGCATTCAATCTGCAGAAGAGATGAAATGCTTTGTAGTCTATACACATATTTTAAATGTTATCCTGCCCAACTTCCGTCGTTTTCTTTTCCTCCACACTGTGGATGGACCTCTTTTAAGTGTCACACAGCAAACATGTAATGAAGACTCATGACCATATCACAAACTTCCAAAGATCCTCTAGCTGGGTCCTCTCATTTTAGAGCCAGAGAAACTACAGGCCAGAATCATGAAGTGCCTTGAACAAGGTTTCCCTGCAAGGATTATGGTGTAGGTCTCTTTACGTCCCGGAAGCTGGACCATGGCTCTGGGGCCCCAATTAATTGCCCATCCACACCCCTAACACAGTTGTTTGGACCAAGTACAGCCAATCTACGGACTGGCTGGCGATGGATGGAATAATGCAACTGGGCTACATCATGAGCTGCATCGGGCTGCCTTGGAAATCTGAACTAAGAGACATTTGAGAAAAATCACCAGCCAACAAGACAGCTGAATTGTTGCAGACAAACCATGCAGTAGCTTCAGTTCCTGTGAGGTTCTGGTGCTGGGATTCCTGATAACCTTGCAACAGATCCCCCCTTTCCTGAGTTAAAGTGAATCTCTGTTTTTGGAAACTAAAAACACTAACTATATGACATCAGCCTGGCAATCCTTTCATGATATTATAGGACCATAAACCTCTGACCAAACCTCAAAGCTGCTGATGTAGGTAGAAGCAACCACTCCTCTTCCCACACAGACATTTCTTGTTTCCAATCAGGGACATAATTAAAAGCCATGAATTATTAGGAGAGAGATTAACCCTGCCTAGAAACTCTCAGGACCAGGGCCTTCCACATAATCAGAAAAACTCTAATGAATCATTTATCTATGATAAAGACTCACTTAAAAATAACCACACATATGTTAGAAAGGAGGGGAAAATATCTTTTGATGTATACATTTTTTAATTTTTTTTTTTTTTTACAAATAGAAAAAAAAAGGCAAGGAAAAACTCAAACACAAATTTTTAACTCTACTGGAGTTCAGGAAGCATGAACCAGGTTTTCTAAGGGCTGGTCACCTCTGAGTAAGCTATTTTACAGCCGGGGAAACTACAAGCCAGAAACGTTAAGTACCTGAAGACAGAAGTCCCAACTTGAATTGCCTTAAAAGGACTAGGAAGGTCACAAAGGTAAGACAACAGATAGTGGTTAGTTCTGTGCCTAAACTAAAGGACTGCTCAGTATGAAAGCATTCAAATTCTAATTTAGATGAGATTGAGATGGGGCACTTTTAGGGTGGTATGGCCCTAGACACAAATTCCATTTTAAAGGATTTTCGTAGTTCGCTACTGATGATACTGTAAAGTTATATACTATTTTTCAAAGTCTTGAACTCCTAAAAATCTTATATACAGACACATTGTCTCTGATACATGGAAAATTCTTTATCTTTCTGGGTAACAACTAGTGGAAATAAAAAAAACTAAAGCCCCTTTTAAAAACATACTCAAAAGGCAGAATGACAATTTGCAAGAATACAAATGGCTAATAAAAATATGAACTACCAATTTTTCATTGGTTAAATTAGCAATGATTTAAAAATGAAAACACACAAAGCTTAGGAAGAGGAGTCAGAATGATACCAAACAATATTTCTAAGAAAATAATTTAGTAATATGTATCACTAGCCTCAACAATTCTATCAATCCTATGTGTCAGGAAAAGGTTTGCTCTCTTAGGAATACACCTGTAATTTCTTAGTGGATAATGTAACCTCATTTCATTTAGGTTGCTCAAGACAGTTCAAACACTAATTTGTGGCTCACTTTTGAACCAACTAACTACACTTAACTTTGGTCTAGGCTTTATTCCCCTAATTTCGATTTTTATCTATGTATCCCCCTGCCCCAACACCACCACCTTTTTTTTTTTTTTTTTTTTTTTACTTCCCATCATTAATGCCATGAAAAAAAGAGAAATGAGAAAAAATGAGCCCCGCAATCCTCAAGAATCAGTTGTGGTATCAATATTTGCATTGCTATTTTACAAAATGGAGAATAACTTTAAAAAGTGAATGAGACTTTGCTTCTTGTAACAAAGCTGAACACCATCTAGTTTCAATGAAATTGCCTCTAACCTTTTTTTCCCCCAAGATACAGCAAGATAGCTTTAAAGCTTTTATTTTTTTGACAGGGCTGTCACCATGCCAAAGTGAAAGTCAGGAGATTAGATAATCACTCCACGGAAAAGTGGCTCATCTTGTAAAACGCCATCCACGCTATCTCTTGATGAGCATTCTAATCAGATAACCCATTCACTGACCTGTCTGTCCTAATGTCTGAGATTCTTATGAGCCCAAATATAGGTTAAAAACCTTGATTCAGGACAGAAGAGAGAAATAATGACTCGATTGATGTCCTTCAGCTAATTTAACAAAAACTTATCTAAATTTTCTGGGATGAAATACCTTTGGCTTGCCAAGAAAGGTAGATTCTACTTAAATAGAATATAAGGTTAATAAATGCCATAATGGCAAAGCTGAAACACAACTGAAATAAATATGTAACAGAAGACAACTTTGGGCAAGTCATTTTAATGCTTAAAGTCCCAGTTTTAACATCTTAAAAAAAATTGACGGTGGATCTCCTCATGCCACTTGGCTGTGTTCTTAATGACAGCTCTCTCTGGCACAGGTGGCCCAAGGAGCAACATCAAATTCACTTGCTGCTTCATCCAGTGTGTTCTGGGCAAGTTATTTAGCCTTTCTATATTTTAGTTTCATGATCTGTTAAACGGGCTGGTGATAGTAACAATTACTTCACAGGATTGCTGGTGGGACTAAATGAAGTAGGTATGTGAAGCAATATTACAGTGAATGGCACGTATACTAAATGCACGACATATGATATGGCTTATTAATGTTTGAAGTATCACTATCTCGATCTAGAAAATGATACTAACCCACTGTTATGAAGCTCAAATGAGATAATGGACAGAGATGCCAACAAAAGCAATAAAAGATGTACAACAGAGAAGAGGGATAATTACGATTGTGGAGAGAGAGCACTTAATATAACCATAAATTCTGCTAAGCTACTTCAGACAGTGTGAATCACTGCTAACATAACAAATGATTTTTAAAAGCAATAAAACTTGTTGGGTCTTCATGTTATAACGACTGTTGGATTGATATAAAATTTGACAAGAGGTTTGGCGCTCCCGAACGCGGCTGCCTTTCAGTGAATTTGGGGTGAGATAAGATGTTTAGCTCTGCCCCTTATGTAATTAACATTTCTTGATCTCCACCCCTTGAAGAGGCAGCCACTAATTTAGGGACCCCCCCTAGAGAAAAAAGGCTGCCTCAGCAGGAAGCCGATTGCCCTGGCTGGCCCAAGTGGAACTGCACCCTGCTCCACCTCACTTCCCCTCTCAAGCCCCAACCCCACCAGGAATTTCCTGACCTTTCATCCACCTTCAAC
The DNA here is from genome assembly GCA_004363605.1 of Indri indri. NCBI lineage: Eukaryota > Metazoa > Chordata > Mammalia > Primates > Indriidae > Indri > Indri indri. The sequence goes on from RJWJ010045747.1 coordinate 10,597, forward strand.
ACTGGAGCCAAACCAAACAGCTCTTGTTATTGTCTCTGCGGCCCAGCAGACAGCAGCCCTCTTCCCAACACACATACGCACACGCACACACATTCACATGCAAGCACATGCATGAACACACAAGAGCACTCCTACACCTCCCTCTCCCTCCCCAGGAATGGCCTCTACTCCCTCCACCAAGAACTCAGGGAAGGTGCACACCACCTTACCCTTCCCACGCTGCCCTCGCAGATACAGCTGACCAACCAGAGTTAACTATGGAACTCTGAGCATGGATGCCCTGTGGCCCAGGCCATGTACCCATTTAAAAAAAATCAAGTAACAGGCCACCAAACCTCAGGACAAACCACAGACTCAACAGTTACTCTTTCCTTTCTCAGGCAAAGATTTTATTTGCTCACTCTCTGATAAAAAGCAGGCGTGTTGAACACTCTGAAACATATGAGGAGTCCAAAGCATAAAATACAACAATGACAATCAGAGTCCCCTACCCACAGCCTCCTGTCAAGTGTAAAGGTCTTCCCAGCTCCTCAGGAAAGGTCTTCCACTCTCGCTGGGGGAAATCACTGGCCTTGAGCTGGCCACACACATTGTAAGACATTCCTGGGTGATTAAACATACTTCACATCATCTGCCCCACTCAACCACCATTAAGGCTTTGGGATTTTAAAAATATATATATGTCTCTTAGAAAATAAATGACAGAGGGACAGAAACTCGAGCACCATGGGCCTTTCATGGATTTCCAAATCTTTTTTTTTTTTTTTTTTTTTTTTTTGAGACAGAGTCTCACTCTCTTCCCTGGGGCGAGTGCCGTGTCGTCAGCCTAGCTCACAGCAACCTCAAACTCCTGGGTTCAAGTGATCCTACTATCTCAGCCTCCCGAGTAGCTGGGACTACAGGCATGCACCACCATGCCCGGCTAATTTTTTCTATATATGTTTTTAGCTGTCCAATTCATTTCTTTCTATTTTTGGTAGAGACGGGGTCTCGCTCTTGCTCAGGTTGGTCTCGAACT
>RJWJ010045748.1:0-11621 GCA_004363605.1 Indri indri
CCTTTGAGCATTCCTGTGGGGAGGGACAGATAAAACCAAACATGGTCAAAAAAAGCTTGTGGAATCTGCAGCCTGCGGGGATGGTAACCTCGGCACAGGTGTTGCGGGTGCACAGTGCACCCCAGGGAATGGTATAAAAGGCACAGGGGAAAACAGATGCACCATGTGGGGGCTGTTGGGTCCTGTAAGAAGGCTTAGCCAGCTGGGCACAGAATTGAGACCAAGAGCAGGTGGGATCAGAAAGACAAAGTTTGCCATGTTGTGGGGCCTTGAATGCCGAGCAAGAGGGTTTGGTTTTTATCCCACGACCAAGTATGAACCACTGGAGGTTTTGGCAAGTGGGATGGAATGGCAAGATTGGTGATGAAGAGCCGGTCCTGAGAGAGGAGCCAGAGTATAAAGGCAGAGGCGAGGGGTGCCGCTGCGACTCAGGCAGGGTATCGGGAGACCCGGTGGTGCTCAGCCAAGAGGATTCCGAGCAGGGTGCGAGAACATACACGATCCACGTGGGAACGGCCCTTCCTGCCTGCAGGATGTGTTTGCTCCCCTTCCAGTTGACTACACACCCCGCCACCGCATGCATTATTCAAGAATGGTGCTGACAAAGTGTCACTTGAGCCTTGAGACTCACGCATCGAAGTCCCTGGCTTCCCTATAGAAAGCCCAGACTCCTGGGCCTGCCCTCCAGGCCCTCACCGGGGATGCTCTTGCTTTGACAAGGCAGCAGGGCACTCACTTCAAAGGAGCCCTGGCCCAGAACCCCGAGCTGCCGGCAGATGCCAGGGGAACCACTCTGCCGGAATCCGCGCACGGCCCGGAGGTTCTCCCGCTCCAGTTGGCCCCCCCTGCACGTCCTGGGCCCCATCCTTCACCCGCCCCACCCTGCCCAAGCCCCGCCCACGTAGTCTCTGAGACCCCTCCAAGAAAACCACAGGGCCTTGAAGAGCACAGTTGGAGCCATTTCCCCACGGGTTCACTTTCAATCCGTCTTCTCTCCTGCTGTTTTTCATGCCCAACAGAGCTCTCCACCCTCCGCCCCAAACGTACCTCGGACCGTGGCTTCCTGCTGCTGTTGCTGTCCTGACACTGCCATCTGATGTCCTCACGGCCTCTCGCGGGCTTCCAGACCCTGCCAGGCCAGCTCGTGCCTCTCCTCTGCCAGCAGCAGCTTCTGAGTTTGCTGAACACGTACTATATCCATTTTATGGAGATTATCTCATTTAATCCTCACCACAACACACCCAGGTAGGTGTTATAATTTCCTCACTTTATCAAGACCTTAAGGAATGCCACCCAGGCGGGAAGCATCCGAGCCAGGCGGAAATCCAGGCAGTCCGACTCAGGAGCCTGCCTCCCCGCCAGTCTCCTTCACAGCCCCAAACACACACGTGTAGATTGGCTGATGGATTCGTTATTATAAATTGAGGACTGAGGAAATGCAGGTAGCGAGAGAGAAAGTTCGCCCCCTCATCCGGCAGATATGTTTTGAGCACTTAGTATGAGCTAAGCCTGGGCCAGGCTCCAGGGTGAGCGAGGTGGCCGCCACCCCTGGTCCCTTGGAGCTTACAGACAAGGAAAAGAGGTCAAAGGTGACTCTAACTTTCCCAGCGTGAGTGACCCAGGGATGAAATGATAATGCCGTTGGGAGAGAAGTCAGGAGAGGGAGAGAAACTGGAGAAAGGAAGGCGATTTTGCGGGGTGGCCTGCGGAGCTTCAGGAGCCAGGGAGAAGCAGTGAGCAGATGGCATGTCTCCGCAGGTGGCGGAGGTTCCGGCTGGGAGCTCAGAGAGCGACCGTGTGGGAGACGTGGCCGGGGGTGACGTGAATAACGTTGACAGCTGGAGACAGGAGAACAAGCCAAGACTGACATGGAGAGAACTGAGTCGCAAGACAAGAGCCGGGCCCTGGAGAGCACCCGGGAGAGAATGGGCCCCGCTCGAGAGAAGGAGTGGCCACAGCAGCCGAAGGAAGCCGGGAACGAGGATGCCCGGAGAGAGGTGTCGATGCCAAGGGTCTCAGGGAGAGCGACGGAAAAGCACCCTGGAGAAGTTTTTTCCGTTGGCCTCCAGGAAGTTTTTGTGACTTCCAAGAGCACAGTTTCAGTAGAAGGGTGAGGGTAGGTGACAGATTACAGGAGATTCACGGGAAAGAAATGGGTGACAAGAAAAAGCCACTTGCTAAGTACACCTCACCTTGAGACACTGGCCCAAAGACCGCGGGAATGATCAGTCACAGAACAAAATGCTGAGCAGAATCAGTTTCACGGACGGCGTGACCTGCTCAAATAAATGTGTTTCAACACAACAGTCCTTGGACTTAAAATATGACTGTTTAAAGTGAAGCCAACTGCAAAGGGACCACCAGAGCTGACCTCCCTGGATCCCAGGAGACCCTAACCCCAATGATTGGGGGTCTCGGCTCTCGATTTCCTGTTCGGGAATCACGATTTAGTTTAGTGCAGCAGATTCTTTCCTCTTTTATAACTAAAACTTTTAAAATAAAAGAAACTGTCTAGTTAATCCCCCAAGTGTAATTTTTCTCTGGAAAACATTTACCCTCCTAGGACCCCAAATGCTAAGCCAATGGAAGCAGTGAGACAAACCATTCGTCACTGTTATCAGCAAAAAAGCAGAAGGGAATGAAAGGCTCAAAGAATGTTGATGTTTTGGGGAAGAAAAATGGGTTTTTTGCCTTTGTATTTTTATCTTCTCTGCCACCATAATTTGGATGGACAGAGAACAGGCCCGGCAATAAGGCCGGGATCGCAGGGCCAGACGGCTGGTTTCCCAGAGGACTGGCAGAAAAGGCCACCAAGGGCATGGCGGGCTCGGATCCGGGGTCGCAGGAGACCACGCGAGCAAGCTGTTTCCTGTTGAGAGAAATTGTTAAATTCAGACCAGAGTGCGCTAACGAGGGGATCGTAAAAGAACACGGCCTTCCTAGAACACTCGTCACACACCGACCTCTGGTCCAATTCAAGCCCGACGCCAAGGCAGAGGGAAGTCAGAGTAGGGAACCGGGGAGGCCGCAAGTCACAGCTCGCCGAGGAGAGGCTGAGGCAACCAGGGTCATTTTGGCCTGCAAAAGAGGAAATGGAGAACAGATAGGGATCTCCTGGGTAAACACTGGCTCCTTCTGTTAAGAACAAAGCAGGGAGGAACAGTAGAAACTCCCACATGAAGCCCGTAGTTTGAGAAGAGGAAAGAATTTCTGGCCTATTGGTTCATAAAACACGAAGTGTGTTCCTGAGGACCCAGAGGTCACCTGGGTTCAAACCCTGTATCCTCCTACGTGCACCTGAGCTCATTACTTAAACCTCTTTGTGCCTCGGTCTCCTCAAGAGCGGGGGTTCAGGGGCATCTCTGTGCGAAGACGTCATGAGCTAGCGCATGCGAGGGGCTCAGCCGAGTAGCGGGCGCGTGACAAGCGCACACGGCATGTCAGGCGTGTCCTCACACCAGGGGAGCGCTCGCCTACAGCCGCCAAGGCGAGTGTGAAGGAACGCAGTGTATTTTCCTAAAAATGCATTCACTGTTTTGAGTCCCCATTCGGAGGAAAATTTATCCCTGTAACTCAGAGCCACCGCCTTCCTTATGCGGGGTTGGGGGAGGCGTTGGGGATGCGGGCGTTGGGCAGGTCTGGTCCCCGCGACATCATCAGTCCGTGGCATCATCCTCAGAGAGCCGGCTGCGGCCTCGGTCTGCACAGGTGGCCACCACCTTCGGTGACTCCTAAGCCAGCTGTCCCTCACAAGCTGCGCGCCCTGCCGGGGTGCAGGCGGCCGTGGGAACCCTAAGGGGCCAGGTGAGACCTGATATTCTGTCTGGGCTTTTGTCACTCCCCGGAGCTGGGCCAGGAGAGGTGAGACCCTGCGTTCCTCTGCTGACTGATGCTCCAGACCTTCCACCCGCCTCCGGAGGGCTTGGCTCAGAAAGAGCGGGGCGTGGGGCCCCCTCGCTTGAGACCCAAACATCCTCCCGGGCTCCCCATTTCCTTCCTGACTCTCTCCCCACTGTGGATGGCAAGGACATACGGGGACTAAAGCTCACAACATCATCCCACTGCGCCCTGAAGGAGCGAGTCTTTCCCTTCAGCCCCCAGGAGAAGGTTCCTGTTGGGTGTGGCGCCTTGCTGCTTCCTTATCTTAGATACCTTCCTGTTGCCTGCACAAAGGCTGCAGCAGCTTCCTCCAGAGAGCCGGTGGCCGTCATCTGTGTCCCTCTCCGAGGGCCCGTGCAGAGGATGATGAAATCAGCCTTTTACTGTCACAAGAGGGGACCTCGTGGGGCTCCCACCGGCAAACACACAAAACATTCCAGCTCCACCAAGGCACATGGCTCGGGCAATTTAGGGCCCAAAATGTAGCTTAATTTCATTCTATTAATCTATCTAAATAGATTCTGGAAAATACATGCAGTACAAGGCAAAAGCAAAGGGTAAAGTTGGGGCCAAAAGAAAATAAGGGCAGGAAAGTGAGATGAAGCAGGAAGAATCTGCTCCAAGTGCCAGAGGCTCACATTTGCCACAGGACAACCAAAAAGAGGACGCACTTTCCGAGTAGTCCGGGCAAAGCAAGTCACATCTGTCCCAGCGCTGGGAGAAATTCCCCCCACGGGGCCCAGGAGGGGGACATTGTGTAACACAGTGTATGAAGCCGTGATCGTATCTTAATGGGAAATGACACAGTGACATTCCCAGGGTTACCTGTTATCACACCCTGGTTGTGGACTGACAGTGTCACGACAAGGGGAATTTCGGTAAAAATCATTCCACGGGGGCCAGGATTGTCAATCCAGGCACACGTCTCCGTTCTGTTTAAATAAATAATAAATAAGCTAAAGACACCTCAGTAAAGTTTAGTGGATTTAAGAAAGGAGAACGAAGTGCCTGCGATTCCCAGCAGTCTTTCTCATAGAATGCCTTGCAAGCATCCAGTGGCAGGAAGTTCAGGACAAACCAAGCATCTGGTTTGCCCAGAAATGAGGACTTTCCCGGGATGTGGGATTTCCAGGGTTAAAACCAAGACAGTTTGTCACCCTAGTTCAGGGTGACACTTCCTGCCTGGTACCTGGATCATATCTCTTCTGGGTTGCTGGTTAAATGTAAAACACTAAAAATCAGACAGGCCAGGTGCAGTGGCTCATGCCTGCAATCCCAGCACTTTGGGAGGTAGAGGAGGAAGGATTGCTTGAGCCCAGGAGCTCAAGCCCAGCCTGGGCAACATAGCAAGACCCTGTCTCTACAAAAAATAAAAGACTTAGCCAGGTGTGGTGACACACATGCCTGTAGTCCCAGCTAGCTACTCAGGAGGCTGAGGCGGGAGGATCATTTGAGCCCAGGTGCTGGAGGCTGCAGTGAGCTGTGATCGCGCCATTGCACTCCAGTCCGGGCGACAGAGTGAGACCTTCTCTCAAAAAGTCAGATGAACTAAGGTAAGAATGAGGCCTTCTGAGAAGTGAAGGCCCTGCAGGAAGTAGAGATCTATGCCAGGCAGGGGGTTGAGGGAAGCACGTGCCGGGACCTAGATTCTCCTCCCAAAGTGTTTGCTCTCCCGTGAGCCCCAGGTCAAGGCTCTGCAATCTGCCCAGCCTAGCAGTTTGTCTGCTGTGGGTGCTCGAAGAGGGCCAGGGCTCTGGCTGAACCGCGGTGACTCAGGACAAGGGCTCCTCGGCCTCGTCCAGCTCCTTTTCTTTCATCTTCCCTTGAACACTTCTAGAAGATGTGGGTGCACATCCTCTAATCTACCCCTAATCCTGCCCTCCCTCCAGGGCTGAGCTGTGTCCTAGCGGCTGGGTGCCTGCTGGAGGAGGCACAGTCCTCTTCCATGGGGGCCTGACACTCTTTGCCTGGCTGTCTGGACACAGGACACATCCGTCCCCTGCCTCCCGCTCCCGGGTCCCCCTTGCCCCGCCCCGAGAACAGACTGTGGCCAGTCTTGTGGGCCGTTTCCTTCTGAACATTCTCACCTATTCCTGCTTCTTGGGCACCCAAGGACCCAGGGTGCTAGACTTCCAGTACTGCCGAGTCAGACAGTCATAAAAATTATCCTTGGTCTAGTCCATCTGACAAATAGGTAAATAAGTTAGTACAGTCTTCTTGACGTTAGAAATGATTTACAACTAAAAAAATAAACAAACCCACTCCCAGAGCTCAGCTTTTACAGCAAAATTAAACCAAAATAATTTAGGCCTCTGAAATTATCTCCCACTCCCTGCCTCTCCGCCGGATCTCCTCTTCCACTTCCTGGGAAAAAGAAACAAACAATAAAAGAAGTAGGTTCTTTAACTCCTGGCTTATTTATTCTACACCTAGAGGTGGGTCACTCATCTTTTCTGGGCCTGAGTTATTTTATCAATAAATACGGATGGTAAGAGCTGCAACAACCATTTGAACCATGCAAGCTATGCGCCAGGCACTGCTCTGTGCACTTTGTTTATAGTGACTCACTTAATCTTCACAACGATATCATGAGGTACATGCTAGCATGGTCTTCATTTTACAGATGAAAAAAACCAAGGCACAGAGAATTTAAATAACTTTCCCAAGGTCACACAGGTGGCAAGTGAGAGGGCTGGGTTTCAATCCAGTGTGGCTGCAGAATGCATGAGCTTAGCTATTAACTCAATGCTGGGTGGACGGATGGTGGATGGATGGATGAATGTATAGATGGATGGATGGTTGGATGAATGGAAGGATGGGTGAATGCATGGATAGGGGATGGATGATGGATGGATGGATGAATGTATGTATGGATGGATGGATGGTGGATGGATGGAAGAATGGGTGAATGCATGGATGATGGATGGATGATGGATGGATGGATGAACGTATGTACGTATGGATGGATGGTGGATGGATGGAAGGATGGGTGAATGCATGGATGGTGGATGGATGGTGGATGGATGGATGAATGTATGGATGGATGGATGGTGGATGGATGGATGGTGGATGGATGGTGGAGGGATGGTGGATGGATGGAAGGATGGGTGAGTGCATAGATGGTGGAGGGATGGTGGATGAATGGATGGATGAGTGGTAAATGGTCAGATGAAGGCGCCCAGCCCAGCTATTGCTCAGATACCACTCTGAGGTATATATGGCATTAACATTTAAAATGCACACACTTGACATAAATTGTGGTTCTCATTCTTCAAAATGAAATTAAGAGTGTCCACTGGGAGGAAGACTCTGAGCCTTCAGGACTCATTTAAATATTTGCAGAATGGATGTTTCTGTAGGAAGTTATGTTTTTCTAAAATGAATTAATCTGTGAAGCATTCCTTGAGAATCTTGGATTAAAATTGCTCTTTTAGAGCCAAGACTAACACATATCTTACATAAAAGTGAAGGAATGTTTCCAGTTACCCTCCCCCACAGTAGAGTACAGTGTCAGTCAACACAAGCTTATCTTAAACCTCCAAAGGATTAGATGAGGTCTCCTTAAATTTTTCTCTTTAAGAGACCAGTTTGAGGTTAGCCAGACCTGGGACTTTGACAGAGCAGTCGCCAAACCTCAGCGACTGGCCTGTTTTCCATCTCTATGATATTAATATTTTAACCACGGAATATTTTCTTTAATAAAAGCATTTCATGTGCCTTACTCTTAGCAGGTACCTGGAGACTGCTCAGGTAAGGAACGGAGGAAAGCCCTGTGAAGCTAGAGGACCAAGGCTGACCAATGCTGCTCACACACAGCAGGGATCATTGTTTTTCAAAAACCAACTCTTGGCAAGCTTTTCAAAGACTTGGGTTTTTTTTCTTTTTTTCTGATTTTGCTTAGGAGATGATTATGTCTTATTTTCTTTTTAATTCTTCTATTGGTAGGTCTAATTTATGTCATTCACATTTTCTATTTGGCCTGGAATTCAAATGTGCCCGTGTGAATTTAATTCTTCTGCCTCCATGTTCGTGAGCTCTGTTCTGGAGAACTCTGCAAGGTTCTAGCACTGGACGGAAGATCCGTGTGTCATTTGGGCTCTACTCTTCGGATCCGTGAAACTCTCTGCGGGACACTGAGCTCTCCTCAGCTTCAGTCTCCAAGCCTCAGCTCCCCCACTGCAGAATGGAGATGATGCCGTCCGCCCCACCGCCAGGCACTGCGAAGAATACATCATCACCAAAGCTACGGGGTGCCAATGAACACAGTTGAACAGAAAGAACATGGAAAGTCATCCATTAAGCAGAAGAAAGCATGATAAAGTAACATTCGCATCATTATATGAACCTGGCTTTGAACCTGCAAAGTTAGTGGGTAACCAAGCTTCATCTTCACGGACTTAACAAATTCCTCTGAAATTATCAGTGAGGCAAACCACAAAATAACTTCCCGTCATATAAAGGTAATACTAAAAAATAAGTTTCCACTACTGGTACTGGCTGGTAGCCTACTTGCCACACACTTGGTTCCTTTGGTCTTACTGTGAAAACACTATCTTAAAGCAAGCAGAGGGAAGCAGATGGAAGCGTTATGGTATGATCGGGTGGACTGAGCGTTGCTGGGGTGGCATTGGTGATCTTAATTTCTGTTCTTTACAAAATATAGGAAAAAAGAATTTATGCAGGGGGAGGAACCACGCTTGTGGGTGGTTGTTTCCATGAGAGTTGAGAGCATCAGAGAATCCATAAGCTTTGATGCCACAGATGCCTTTCCTTCCTGCAAATAAACTTCTCCCCAGAGACAGCTGCGTGGATTGCCAGGGCCGAGGATACTCTTGCACCAATTAGCTTTGCCTTCCGGCACTTTTTCAGGCACGGCAGCCTGGCCTTGCAAAGACTGCTCTGAGTGTCCTAAGCACGGCTAGGGGCTCAAATACCAGCCAGATGGTCCTCGACCCCAGAGCCCTCTGCAACTCCAAAGACACTTTGTCCACATCCTAAGGGCAGACGCCCAAGCCCCTCTTTCAGAGCCTCCTGTCGTTTGTGTGTGTTTGTTAATAACTGCACAGCCTAGGGAGCCTTCGCTGTGTCCAGCCCATTAATTTCTGGTTTCTCTAGCTTCCGATGAGATAGCAAAGCATTCAGGAATCACAACCCATGAGGGAAGGCTGAAGGTGCAAGAAAAGAAAGTCTCAGTGGGAAAAAGATTTCTGATTTTAGAGACAAGAGCATTCCTATGAAAGAGAAACTAGACTTAGCGTTCGTGATTTATTACTCCTGATTAGACTTGTATTCGTGACATCAGAGAACAGAGCTGGGACCACTGAGTAGAAGTGGAGGCTGACTGCCGGCTCGGTATTAGGAAGAACAGTCTGTTTAGCACCAGAATGAGCTGCCCCGTGAGACAGAGGGTCCCCAGCGCTCGAGGTGTGCAAGCAGAGTGCCCTGACCCCCAGCCAACAGGGGATCTTGTTTGGTTGGACTCAAGGACCTCCCAGGCCCTTTCGGACGGGGACACTGGGATTCCAAGTCTATTAATGAGGTGTCTCAGACGTGGGACTTCCCCATCGTTTCTCAGGCCCTGCCTCCCTCTTTGATCTTGGCAGAAAGCCTGGAGTAAGAACATTCCACATTCCCCAGATGCCATTCTCCCTGCCCCTTGACAAGGTGAATGTGACGCACCTCCACCTGAGAGATGGGATTCTTATCGCTGCCCCTCAGGGCGGAGGCGTTTGAAGCCAGGGTAGTTGGAGGTTCACATTCCTTTGTGTTCTCAGGAGCCCCTGCTTTTATACAAACTGCTTTTTCCTCTTAGAACAAAGGGGTTTGCTGGGTTTCTCACACTTTTCCAAGAGTATATAGATATTAAATAGGACCCGGGACATAGTAGGTGCTTGATAAATCTTTGTTGAAAGAAGGAATACGTTTTAAAGGCAAGGGAAGAGAGGACAATGCTTGACCCACAAGGCACATATCTTGGCCGTTCCGTCTGTAAATGGAACGATGAACGCACAAATGGTGCGCGCCGGGGCTGCTCTGAGGATTCCCGGGCACAGGGAGCGGATGTGACGTGCTCGGCAGAGTGGCTTGCACATAGTCAAGGCTTAATAAATGCTGGCTGCCCCCCTGTTGTCGTAATTGTTATTGTTACTGTTACTCTAAACAACGAGATCTGGAAGGGGGTGGAGAAGACCAAGGGATATTCAGGATTAGAACAGGACTCTGTTCTCCTTACCCCTCGTATCTCATCGAGCCGCATCGTAGCCCATCGTCTGGGACTGACAAACCATTTCATGCTGATTTTAGGAAGGGAAACCCAGTCCTTCAGTTGGCAAAGGGGCACCTTTCCTTGCTTCGAGGGTTGGATTCCTGAGAGAACGGGGACTCGTGCTCATGGCCCTGGTAATCTCAGAGCCCTCTGTGAGATGGCGACAGACGGCAGTGTGCCCTCGGCTTCAGGGGACATTGAGGGCAGTCTGAGCAGATTTTATTGATATGTAGTGAACACCCACTAGAAAGCGTCGTGAAAGGATGAGGCTGTGGTTTAACAGCGCGAGGAGGACGAGTCTTCTCCAATGAGGGGTTGGCACATGCACCATTTTAGAGTCTGTGGCAACATCTTTCCTTTCTTCTAACAGTTCTAGCAAAGGACCCTCCCTCTTTGCAAGCAGTGAAACTCCTGGCGTTCGCTGCCAGCTGGGTGGCCAGGGGAGTGAGTGAAGACTGACTCGGTGCAGTGTCAAACGATTTATTCCCATTTTACAAAAAAGCACAGAGGCTCAAAGAGATTCTATTATTGTTTGGTAGCCACAAATGACTCAGCCGCTCAGCGTGCGAGGGCCTCTGCAGACCGCTTTCCAGCACGACTCACACCCCCGGTCCACTGTGGCATGACCAGCAGTGATAACGGTTGCACTAACCGCCACACGCAGCTCCTAGCGCTTTCCTTAGGAAATCAAGATAGCACGCGGACCGCAATTCCCAGAAGAGACTTTTAGAGAGGTAAACTGTGTTTTTCCCATCCTTCAAATAGAGAAAAATTTACTTATTTGCCGACTATGTTACTTAATTAAAACCACACCCCAGGACACATCCTGTGTGGTCACCTTCTATTAAGTGTCGGTGGCCCTAATGCTATTGTTTTAGAAAACAGAAGTTGTCTTTTTTATTTGAATTTTCCAAAGAGTGCATCTCAAAAATAATAGCTTCAATATTCCACAATGGATGCTAATAGAGCATTTGAATTTAACTTCTATGATGAAGTCCATTATAATTTGCAATAAACCTTTGGCCTTTTATTCACCCCAGATGACCGCCCTCTGCCATCCTTGCTGTTAGTCGTCCAGATGTTGGCTGTGACGCCAGCCCTGGGTGCAGTAGGACCTCACTGAGTTCAGTGAATAGTTGTCTTCTGACAGAATCATGCAGTCCACTGACATGCAAGTGGAAAATTCTGATGACTATACTAACAAGCAATTAGTAATTAAATGAAAGATGATGGAACACTTAAAGAGACCCCAGGATTAAACTCTTATTTGGGGTTTGTATGATAACTAACAGTCACTACCACCAATTTGGAGATATTACAACAAAACTCCGCTGCTGACAAAAATATTAACCATAAATGATGAAATATTTTCAGCTGGGACCAGAAAAACATCTGGAGGCCATTAAAACAGGAGAATTTTCCCCCTATGTCCTGATTGCCAAAGTTAGAACCAACCACCCAGAAACTGTGGCCCTCA
>RJWJ010045749.1:0-11638 GCA_004363605.1 Indri indri
AAAGTGTTTTATAAATAAGTGATAAATAAAGTAGGTAAAACTACGTTTTGTTTACTTTTGTATTCCCCGAGCACCTTGCATTGGATTTTACAGCTAGTGTATGCTTAGTAAATGTTTGTTATAGTTAAAAAAGGTAAAACCTGTCAGCCTCCAGACTGTTCTTTTTCCTACTGTGTGTGCCCATAAGCCTCAGCTGGAAATGAGAAAGGGCTGCTGAACCCCTGAGAAACAAAACAAAAAAAGAATACTTTGATACTTTCTGAGTGATGATCAACATTTTCTAAAGAAATGTCCTAACCACTCTTCACTCAAATGCCATCTACTTAAAAACAAACAAATAAACAAAAAACTCCAATTATAAACAAAGACTTCTCTCTCCTCTGTATTGTTCTAGAACTTACTGTCTCTGAGCACTCATTCAGAATTTGTTTCATGATAACTTACTTTGAAACAACAATATAAACATAAAGATAGATAGATATTCGGAAGGGGAAAAGACCATGCTTATAGATACTGCTTTGTGTTCCTAAGCATATTAATGATCATGTCAATAAATTAAATAAATATGCTTAAGCTGTTAAATGAAAATCTATTTCATTGATTGATTTCTTGACTAACCTTGAATGAAAACCTGTTTGTCTGCAACAACATGGGTGACTTTCACATGCGCTCTGCTATAGACTTTTGATTCCATTTATACAACATTCTTGCAAAAGCAAAAGTATAAGGTTAGAAAACAAAGTAGTGTTACCAAGGGCTGGGGGCGAGGGGAGGGGCTGACCACAACAGGGCAAGGGGGAGTTTGGGGAGATGACGAAACTCTTCTGCATCCTTGCATTGAGTAGTGATGGTTATACAACTGTGTATGTTTGTCACAGCTCTCAGAGCTCAACCCTAAAAAGTGTGGATTTTACTGTTTGTAAATTATGCAGAAACTTTAAAATACAGCAAGTGCAGGGGAAACCTTTGTTGAGCATCTGATGAAATCACTCAGGAGATTTTCCATTGTCATTTATCTAGTAAGTTAACCCAATTCTGAGGCCTAAAACAATAAGGTAAGGTCTGTGTCTGTGCTGCCTTTTCTCCCTATGACCAGCGATTGATACCGCTAATCAATCATGACATTTTTTTTTTCACTACGAGACAAGACAGGAGCTCATACAGTATGCTCCACGTAACACTGTAGGCAGCCACCAATAATCTTTTGAAATTGGCACAAGATAAAACCTATTTTCTGACTGGGACCCGTGTCATCCCAAACAGACTCTACTATTTGCTTAGTTATACCTACTCCAAGTGCAGGCGCAATGCTTACAAAGAGTTAATTTACTTTCAGACGATTTTGTCTCCTTTATCTCAATGTAGTGTATTTTAAAAATAGGAAAAATGTAAATGCCAGCTTAGGATCTCATTTTGTAAGCTACCTCCAGACAAAAATTTTCAAATAGTGCGTCTCTAGCCATGCAAGTAGAAGATCAGATGATCTCCAGGTGTGGCTATGACACAAGGCAGGAGATTTGGGTGCGGAGGGCCTGGAAGTAGCTGCCAGCTGGAATCCTAAATTGCTGGATAAGCAGATAACATGAGATGGACACAAAAGATTAAAGGCAGAAATTACAACAGATCCCATTTTGTGCCAGACACAGAATAGTGAGCCAAAGAAATAATGTCCCGCCTCTGTGGATCTTATAATCCAGGGCAAGTAATAGACATGAAAGAACTAACCATGCAAACAAGGAGATACAAACCATCATAAGCGCTATGGAGGAAAAGTACGGGGTGACATAAGAGGACAATACAGAGGAACTAATTGAGATGGATGGAGCGGAACCCAGCAGAGTTTCTTTTGAATAAGTGGCTTTCGTTCTGAAGACCAGAGGAAGAAGGAAGAAGAGGTCTTGGCCAAATGGGATGGGCATGTCCCTGTGCTTAGATCTTGAAATGAAAAGAAGTATACAGCCTTGACCAACTGAGAGGCCACCAGCATTGTAGGAAAGCATCCTCTAGGAGCAGGGTGACTCGCGCTCAGCCAGGAGAGGTGAGGGGGCCAGGTCTCAAAGGCCCAGTAGTCACCTCTGAGGATTTTAAATATATCCTACGAGCACTAGAAAGCCATGAAGTCAAGTCCAATCATCAGTAATACTCTGGACCGACAGCCATGATAAAACTTTGAGGGGAAAAAAAGCTCCAAGACGCTCTCTAAAATGAAATAACTCTAAAACTTAGCAGGTCACATAGCATTTTGTGCCTATCATTTGAATATCGCTTGCCACACTGTATCAATAAAGTATCTATGTATGTCTTCTCTGCTAGACCCAGGGCTTCTGGAGATCAATAACTGCATTTCATGAATTATTCGATGGCCAGGGTTTGATGTATGGTAGGTGATCAGTAAATATTTGTTGAATTGAAATGAATTAAATGAAATGTCTAAGCATGCAAATATATAGCATTCCAGAGCCAATTTCGTATACACATTCCATGTTATGTCCAAAAGTGGCTTCTGCTCTGAAGCCGGAAGCCACGAGTACAGAGAGATGCGAAGTTACAGATGCGTCTGCCTAAGAATAAAATAACCTTTATGGAGCTGTCATGAATATATGCTGATCGGAATTACTCTGAGAATCTTCTGTCATGGTTCCAGTGATGTGGAGCAAAACAAAAGACAATGTGGAGATAAAATTACAGGTTACGCAGGATTATTTTTGGAATTTGTTCAAAAGCCAAGATAAACACACAGTGAGAACACAAGAACAGCCAACTAGTGGCAGAATTTCCCCTCGATGGATCAAGAAAGAGTCGGAAAAGGTAATGACAACCCAACAGCAGAGACTAAATCGAGCCAAACTTCTGAAAAAAGGAAAGGTGTGTGGAGCAGGTGACTGAGTCTTACAGAGAATTGGAAGTCTCCCAAGAGAAGAGCATTGACAGAGCAAACTGGGACAGAACCAGCGGAGAGAAGTTACTGGCAAACACATTGTCACAGGTTGAATTGTGCCCTCCCCTGAATTCCTGTTTTGAAGTCCTAACCCTGACATCTCAGGATGCGACCTCATTTGGAGACAGGGTCTTCACAGAGGTACTAACTGTAAATGAGGGCATTAGGATGGACCCTAATCCAATATGAATTGTGTCCTTGTAAAAAGGGAAAATTTTGATACAAAGATATGCATGGAGGGAAGACACCACATGAGGAGACACAGATGACGAGGAGAGAGACATGGAACAGGTTCTCCCTCACGGCCCTCAGAAGGACCAACCCTGCTGACATCTTGACCTTGGACTTCCAACCTCCAGAACTACAGGAAGATGAATTTCTGTCATTTAAGCTACTCGGTTTGTGGTACTTTGTTACAGCAGCCCTAGTAAACCACTACAGTAACTAACTTGAATAATCCTCATTTACTAGAAGACTAAAAAATTAAAGGGAACGTGAAAGGTGATTTAAGGGTGGGAAGTGCACCAAGACGCTCACAGCACGGGTAGAGAAAGATTTCTCATGCAAGGAGTAGGCTATAAAACGAAGAAAATGTTTATTTTACTGTCTCAGAGAGAAAAGTGGGGGAGAAGGAGAGAGACAGGGAAAAAAGATGACATGACACCTGAAAGGAAGAAGAGGGAATGCCAGCCCCGAGCTGAAGAGGTTGGGGCTTTCACAGGGAATTACAAAGGGTAGATAAAGGGTCAATGCTGTAAGTTGGCAGCAGAAGCAGCAGTGAAGCTGTGAGTCTGTTTTTCCTTTTATTTTTTTTCTCTGCCCTGTGAGTCTGTCCTATCAGAGTCCTTGGAACCTGGTCTGGCAGGAACTTGGGGAGAAGGGACTTACACCCCTGCTTAGGGCTCTTCAAGGCTCAAGAAAACATTGGTCACATCTGACTTCTCGGACTGTGGTCAGGCAGATGCTGGAAGGGGGATCTGGCAGATACTGAGGGGCTACATGGCCTCTTCTGTTTGTTTAGCATTTTTCCATTTTGCAAAACAAGCTTATAAAACAAATTAACCCCCCAGGTGATCAAGAAAGAAACACACATTGGAGCCAGAACACTGCTGTGTGCAGGGATGTTTTTAATGCCATCCTTTCAGGAAGAAAGTAACTGAGTCAGTAGATCAAGGGGATAAAAGAGGTTTCCACAGGCTCGTATTTGTGTGAAAGAGGTTATTCTTGCAAAAATCCATTCACCAGGAACTGTACAAGTTTGGGGCTTGGAATGATAATATTGACTAATAATAACAAATAATAATAATGGGTCTTATCATGTGCCAGCCACAGTGTCATGTGTTTTAGGTAAGTTATTTTACTTGATCCTTACAACAATAGTTTGGATTATTTAACCGAGGAGAATACTGAGTCTCAGAGAAGTTCGGTTACTTGCCCAAGGTCACGCAGCTAGCAAGGTTTGGAGGGAGGACTCGAATCACACCCCTTCCCCTCTCCTGCCTCCAGGCTCTGAGAGTCTGGTGGGTCCAGGGAAACTTTGATATCAACAGAGTGAACAGGTAATCTCTCTCAAGCATCCGATGAATGTGCGTTGGAAAAGATGGATACTAGAATCTCTTTCTTGGACTCACAGACGACAGATTCTATGTATAAGGACTAATATCTTTCCCTTTGTCTCCTTCTCCTCCTGTTTCCTCCTCCTCCTTCTCCTCCACCACCTCTGTCTCTCTCTTTTAACTGTCAAAACAGAGCCACAAATAACCCCACAAGTTACTAGATTCCTGTGGGTAGCAAGCTGAACTGCATGACTAATAAATTTCCTTTGGTATATGTGAAGATTTGCAAGAAGGAACATGGAGGAAATGGCCCTCAGTAGGATAGAGTTGAGAAGGAAAGGAATTCAGCTGGAGCATGCTGGTCACAGCTTACCTGCCACAGGATCTTGGGAAAGTTGTTTAAAAATACCGACCTTCAATTTCTAAGTCTAATCAACCACAGTTACCTCATGGATCTATAAATTTACGTTTAAAAATATAAATGAGGTGATTTTGGTTTGAGCTCCAACATGTAAAGAGCTTAAAAATTAACATTCTCATCCTTGCAGCAAGGAGGAAGCTAAACAAACTGAGGATTCAAAGGCATTTCTTGGAGATTGCAGGGCAAACTGCCACCCCAAAATTGGAAAAGACAGGAGAATCCAGATAGTCACAACTGAGATCCGCTTATCTGGAGCAGAAGGCTGTTAGAGCCATAAACTGGTAAGGGCACAAATGCTAATTTGCATGAATTACTGGAGGCTGGGTGTGAACTAGCTTAAGAGCGAGAAACTCTTGGGGGCTGCAGTCTTGAGTTACCCACAGTTTCATGATTTTATTTCCAGGAACTTCACCAGAGTCTCACAATGAAGAGATAAGAAATATCCCCTCCTGGCTCTGGCAGGCTAAGGAGAAGTACAGCCATTGTGAACTGCACCAAAAGCAGTCTTCATAGCAAAGGCCACTGGAGGAAAACACTGTACCAGATCCTTGTCCCCCTTGGGGAAGAGCATTTCTCCAACTCCAGCGCCCTATAGTCTTCTTCTCTCACCTAAGAGGGAAAAAATAAAAGCTAAAAATTCATTTGTAAAGGCCACAGTCCACAAACACAGGCCCATTGAAAACTGAGATTTAATCATGGAATCATAAAATGTTTCTACTCCCCCGAGCCTCACCACCACATCGACAAGACTCCAGCAAAGTCACATGATGTCACAGATGAAAGAGCTGTAAAGTGCAGACTCTATTTAAGGAGGAGTTCTTTGGGAAGCCCAGAGATAACAAAGGTGACAAAGTCAAAGACATTAGATGAATTCGAAGCTTCTGGAACCTACAATTACTAGACAAACTGTAGCCAGATTAACATAAAACCTCACATTAAAACTCTATTCGCTTCAGATCCTATTAGCTAATATGTCATTTCTGCCTTTCAACATCAAAAAAATTACAAGGTTAGATAAAAGACAAGAAAAAAACACAGTCTAAAGGCATAAAACAAGCATCAGAACCAGACACAGATATGACACAACTTTTGGATTACCACACAGAGAATTTTAAATAACCATAATTAATATGTTAAGGAATTTAATGTAAAAAATTGACGACATTCAAGAACAGGTGAATAATGTGAGGACAGGGGTGCAGGTCTAAGAAAGAATCACAAGAAAGTGCTAGAAATAAAAAACTCTGTAACAGAAAGGAAGAATGCCTTTGATGGGCTATCAGTAAAATTCTTTCCTTGAACGTGGCTGAGGAATGAATTAATGAACCTGAGGACAAGTCAAGAGAAACTTACCAAACTGAAATGCTAAGATAAGAAAGAATTAGAAATGAAAAACAGTGGTGATCTAGCACCTCTTGTATTATCCTGGCTTGAGCTGGAACCCATTCTACTAAGTGAAGTATCACAAGAATGAAAAAACAAGCACCACATGTATTTACTATCAAATTGGTTTTAACTGATCAACACTTAAGTGCACATATAGTAATAACATTCACTGGGTGTTCGGCAGATGGAAGGGGGAGGAGGGGATGAGTATATGCACACCTAATGGGTGTGGTGCACACCCTCTGGGGGATGGACATGCTTGAAGCTCTGACTCAGGTAGGGCAAAGGCAATATACATAACCTAAACATTTGTGCCCCTGTAATATGCTGAAATAAAAAAAATTCAAAATACAACTATTATGTACCCATAATAAAAAATAAATTTTAAAAACGAATTAGAAAAGAGAGACAGAACAGAATGTCCAAGAGCAGTGGGGCAATTTCAAAAGGTGTAAATACATGTAATTGGAATATTAAAAGGAGAAAAAAAAGAACAGTGTTGAAGAAATATTTGAAATGATAATGGCTGAGAATTTTTCAAAATTAATGACCTATGCCAAACCACACATCCAAAAAGCTCAGAGAACATTAAGCAAAACAAATATTTTAAAAATTTATATGTAGGCATATCACAGTCAAACCTCAGCAGACCAAAGTCAAAGAGAAAATCTTGAAAGCATCTCAATCTATAATAAGGAAGAAAGAACATTGGAAAAGCAATGAGAGAAGGTAAAATAAAATGTTACGTATTTCTTCTTATTATAATAATTAATCTAAAGGCTGTTTAAAGTGATGATAGTAAATGTATTAGCTAATTACAGAACATGGATAAGTGAACTGAATGACAACAATATCATAAGGGATGGGCAGGAGGAATTGGGAACACTGTATTATAAGGTAGCTGTCCTACATGTTGAGTGGTATAGTGTTATTTGAAGGTAAATTAAGATTTCTTTGTATTCATTCAACTAGATCAATAAACATTTCAAATGTTAATGTTCTAAATGCATCAACTAAAAGACAAACATTGTTAGAGTGGATGAAAACACAAGAAACACACTTTAAATATAAAGATGCAGGTAGGTTAATGTAAATCGATGGAGAAAGATATACCATGCTAACGTTAATCAAAAGAAAGATGGCATATCTATATTAATTTCAGACAAATAGGAATTCAGAACAAGGAAGATTATCAGAGATAAAGGGGGCATTACATAATGATAAAGGGGCAACATTTAAAAATATTTAATAATCCTAAATGCATATGGACCTAACAATAGAGAATCAGTTTTGAGGCCAAAACTGATGGAACTAAAAGAAAAAATACAGAAATTCACTGTTCTAGGTTGAGACCTCAGCACCTCTCTGTCTGTAAATGAGAGATCTAGCAGATAGAAAATCAGAAAGAATATAGATAAATTGAGTAGCATTATCAATCAGCTTGATCTAATTGACATTTATGGAATACTTCATCCAACAACAGCTCAACACACATTCTTCTTAAGCTCTAATGTAGTGTTCACCAAGATAGATCACATTGTGGGCCATAAAATATACCTTAGTAATTTTAAAAGAACAGAAATCATACAAAGTATTTTTTCAGATGACAAATAAGAGATAAAACACAAATTAAACAAGGAATCAATAATGAATCTTAAATAATAAATCAGTCAATAATATAAATAGCTGGAAAATTCCCAAATATTTGGAAATTAAACACACACTTCTAAACAACCCATAAATAAAAAAAGAAAAAGTCTCAAAAGAAATTTTAGATATTTTGAACTAAATGAAAATACTTGCCAAAATTTGTGGGATGAATTAAAAGCAGCACTTAGAGAGAAATTCTACTTTTCTACTTTTCAAATGTACTTTTCTACTTTTGAAAAGTAGAAAAGTAGAATTAGGTTCTTAATCTAAAATTAAGAACCTAAATTTCTGTATGAGGAACTATGGAAAGAAGAGCAAATTAAACCTCAAGCAAGTAGCAGAACAGAAATAATAGTAATAAAAAGAGGATAAATAAACAAAATTGAAAACACAAGACAACAAAGAAAAGCAACAAAACCAAATTCTGGTTCTTTGAAAAGATCAGCAAAGTTGACCAATTTCTAGCCGGGCTAACCAAGAAAAAAAGAAAGAAGACATAAATGACCAATATCAGAAATGAAAGAGGGTTCATCATCATAGACTCCAAGGATGTTAAAATATGATTAAGAGATACTATGAACAACATTATGCCCACAAATTTGATAACTTCAATGAAATGGACCAAACCCTAGAAGATGCGATATATCAAACATCAATCAAGAAGAAATAGATAATCTTAAGAAGCTCATATCTATTAAATAAATAGGATCAATAATCAATAACCTTTCAAAAAATAAAGCACCATGCCTAAATGATTTTACTGTTTAATTCTTCCAAACATTTCAGAATGAATTGACACCAATACTCCACAATCTCTTCCAGAAAATAGAAGCAGACGGAACACTTCCCAACTCATTCCATAAGGCCAGAATTATTCTAATGCCAAAATAAGATAAAGATATTATAAGAAAGGAAAAATTAGACAAATAAATCTCATGAAAATAGATGCAAAAATCCTCAAAAAAAATACGATTAAATCCATTCAGCCACATAAAAAGAATTATACACCACAACTAAGTGGGATGTATCGCAGGTATGCAATGCTGGAGGGAACAACATTTGAAAAAATTAATCAATATAATACAGCGCATCAACAAGCTAAAGAAGAAAAAGTCACATGATCGTATCACTTGATTCAGAAATGCTTTTGACAAAATCCAACACCCATTTGTAATAAAACAAAACAAGACCTCTTGGCAAACTGGGAGTAGAGAAAAACTTTCTCAACTTGATGAAGAATAGTTACATGAGAAACTTACACCTAATGTCATAGTTAATGGTGAAAAACTGGATGCTTCTCCCCTAAGATTGAATACAAAGCAAGGATGTCCCCTCTCACCACTCCTGTTTAACATCATAGTGAAAGTTGTAACTAGTGCAAAAAGATAAGAAAAGGAAATAAAAGGTATACAGACTGGGAAAGAAGAAATAAAACTGTCTTTGTTCACAGATCATGTGGTGAAAAATCCCAAAGAATTGACAAAATTCTCCTGGAACTATTAATAGTAAAGGAGTATAGCAAGATCACAGAATAAAACATTGCTATACAAAAGCTGCTTTCCTATATAATATCAATGAACAATTGAAATGTTAAAAAATCACAATACCATTTACAATATCAATGAAAAAGAGAAATATTTAGGTGTAAATCTAACAAAATGTGCTCAGGATTTATATGCAGAAACTACAGAACTCTGATGAAAGAAAGCAAAGAATATCTAAGCAAATAGAGAGATTGTCCATGTTCATGGATTGGAGAACTAAATATTAAGATGTCAATTTGTACCTTCTTTCCCAACTCGATCTGTAGATTCAACACAATCCAAGTCAGAGTCCCCAGATTTATGTCCAATATTGTAACACTGGGTAATACTCTTAGTTGGGAAGGAAGAGGTAGAAAAATGTTTCAAGATCAAAAAAGAGGATTAAGATTTATCCCTAAACATGGCCCATGATATTAATTAATTTACACAACATTAAAACTATTATAACATAATCCTCACAACAACCATATGATGAAAGCTCACACTTTTTCCAAAAAATCCTACCAATCCCCCAAAGATTTTTTGGTCAAGACCAACAATGATCTCCACTTCAATGGCCATTTCTTAGCCCTTGTCTTGACTTGCACCATTGGCAGTGTTTATCATTCCTCCTCCTTAAAACACTTCTTCACTCGGTTTCTAGGATACCTCGCTAATTAATCTTAACTGACACTTTCTCTTCTCCCTGATCTTTCCATGCTGGAGAGTTCAAAAATTCAATACATGGTACTCGTGTCATCTCTGTCTGTTCCTTCTCCTTTATTGAGTTCTTAGAGTTCCAATGCTTTAAAAACACTCCTATAGTGAATCCCAAATTTATGTGTCCAGGCAAGACTTCTCCTCTGAACTCCAAGTCCATATATTCAACATCCTCACCATCTCCACTTGAATAATTCATAGATATTTCAAATGTAATGTGTCCTAAATTGAACTGCTGATCTCCCCTAGCATCCACCCCAAATTTACTCCATTTACAAACCAATTCCTAACTTTAACATATAATAGCTACATGCTTTCCATTTCTCAGGCCAAAAACTTGAATTCAACCCTGACTTCATTCTCTGAAATCCAGTATTCCAGCTCTCTACCACTAATGCTTTTGCACAAGATAACAACTTAGTTAATTCCCTCTCTTCCTTCAAATTCTTACTCAAATCATTTTCTCAGTGGGGCCCACCCCGACCAGCCCTGTGTAATGCTACAGCCTGCTCACCTGCTGTCCCTCCCAGGCTTGGTCTCCCTCGTGCTGCTGTTCCTCCGTTCTCTGCACTTTTCCCTACTTCTTACACTATGGCCTTCGGCCACACACCTCCTCGTTCACTCATATATCCCAAGCACATAATTCAGCATCTGGTTGTCTAGGGAGCACCTCACAATTATTTATGAGTATTAAATGAATATAATTATTTCCGTTTTACAGATGAGGTAATAAAACTTCAATATGGCTAAATTAATGACAGAATAGAATCCCAGACATGCTTAACTTCCAAATAGTGGTGCTTTTTATCATTACAACCTTTTCTCCTCTCTTTAGGTTTGGTGCACTCCAAAACTGGCCACACAGCAAAATCATCTGAGAAACCTTAATAGAACACTAAACCCATCCTGGAGTTTCAGTCAGTCAACTGGGGGTCCACGCATTTGTATTTTTACTCCCCCAAGTGATTCTGATGAACTTCCAGGTTTGTCAGACATTGCTCTAGATTCTCTCCTCTTCTGTGGGCACATTTCCTTTCTGGAATTCTTAGAGGGCGTGTCTGGGAGTAGTCAGCTCATCAGTACAGCAGTTACGTGGCATCATAAAAGAATGAGCTGCCCCACATTCATTAATTTCCCCACAAAGTAGACATTTCCCCTTCTAAACACCAAAATGTTTGTAAGTAAATTAACTCAGATCCAAATCTTTCTGAAATGTAATACCACTTCCTTTAAAAATAGTGTGTTAAATGAGTTTTAGTTCCTTTTTATCTGTGTTCTTCCTTCTTGCTGAAATGTCCCATGTACCTGGACAATTCCCACTCATCCTTCACGACTAAGCCCAAGTAGTCCTCTCCTTGGGGTCCTTCCCCCACATCCCTCAGGTTGGGTGAGGATCCCTCATCTACAGATTCCAAGGCATTTCTGTGTGCAACTGTTGTTACAA
>RJWJ010045750.1:0-11634 GCA_004363605.1 Indri indri
TCATATAGCCACCTAATCTTTGACAAAGCAGACAAAAACATACACTGGGGAAAAGAATCCTTATTCAATAAATGGTGCTGGGAAAACTGGATAGCCACATGTAGAAGACTGAACCAGGATCCACACCTTTCACCTCTCACAAAAATCAACTCACGCTGGCTATCAGATTTAAACCTAAGAAATGAAACTATTAGAATTCAGATGAATCTGATTTTCAAACTAATTTACACTGATATCCTTCTGTTGATTTAAATGAAGTTTTCTTATATTTGGCATTAATTGTGGGATTTAGTGAATGATAGCTAATCAATCTGTAAATTAACAAAAGAAGGAGAGAATTAAACTTATTTGTATTTTTTCTTCTTTATAATCTTTCCAAATTCACATATTTGAATTTATGATAATAGTTATAAAGCTTTCTGAGAACAAATTTTGGTTAAAATGGAGTTTGGTGAGTAACTGGATTTTGTATTTGGAAATAATTATGCCCATCAGTATGAAGTGAATGCTATATATGGAGTTTTGAAACAGGCTTAACACCGAATTACCATTAAATATCCATGTGATGCAAATCACTTAGGGTCTTTAGAACTTTGGAGTGCAGTTGACTTTGAAATATGTTTAATGCTACTTTTTGCAAAGCAAAATTTGCAACTATCAAGTTTTTGCAACTATCTGGGGATTTTGTGTTTCCTTTGCTTTAGCATTTATGAATTCCTAACTCACTAGTCTCTTTTTCATTCCTTTCAGGTAAACATATTACCAGAAATACAGCATCGGCTTTGCAGAAAGGAAGGATTATGTCAAATAATTAGAAGATTTCCAGGTAATCTTTAGTTTGCTTCCTTGTGCTTAAACATCTGAGATACACAGGTTTCCTTGGCAGACACCAACTAATGAGGTCTCAAATCAGCATCTTTAGTTCCTTTGTTTATGAATTTCACTACCATAAATCTTTCATAGTCCACAAAGCTTTGCCACTGGGAAGACCTTGATAATAAGGAATACAAGAATAACATTGATATGCATTTAGTTTCGCCTTCTGCTTTGCTAGATGAGTATTTCTTTTTTCTCCATTATGTTTTTCTTTAAATTAATTGCTTCTTTATTTTAAAGATAATTATTATAGTAGTGCTTAATTATATAAAACTAAGTTTTAAAAAAATTCTATTTCTTCATAATTAAGTTATTCTGATCCTAACAAATGTGTTTCTCCCTTCTGGAATTCTCTCACTTTGTCTGTGTTTAAGACAGGATACTGAATGAATAGATTCTGTGTCTTGACTATATGAGGAATTTGGGACAAAAATTATTATCTCCAGTTTCTTCATAGGTTCCCAGAGTGAAAAAAAATCAGAAGGTATTAATATTAACATATTGAACCCTCATAGATGAAATTACAGCCTACTTTAAAACCCATCAGTGAAAAGTTTCCTCAAATTTCTTGTTTAAACTCATTTAATGTTTAATAATTTAAGCCCCCAGAAAGTGTTTCACTACATAATTAAAATTTATATCTGCATAGCTTTAATATTGTTTTTTATTAATTTGTGTCCTAATGGAATCAGAAAACTGCTGACATATCTTAACCTATCAGCTTTTCCATTGGAATTTCTGCTTCCACACCAAACATAACCACAGTGGCATGTCCCTCTGTAAAGATTACAGTCCTCTACTGTCATTTACCAGGAGTTAAAATAACATATAATAAAAATGGATCAGCAATTCAACTTTCAATGTAAGATACATGTCTAAAATAACTGCATAAATTTGGTTCTGTAGTTAATACTTTATGTGACAATTATAACTGACTTCATAATCTCTGTGTTTTCTCTTTTTGTAAACTTTAGCTAGTTTTTTATTTTATAAAAGAGTAATTTTTTTGTGAGGAGCAACTAAACTAATTATGTTCATTAATACAGTATTAATAAATATCCAGAAATTCATTAGTTAAGGCAATCTGGAAAAAATCTGTTTACATTTGAACAGAACCTACAGATTTTAAAAGTATGGGTGTGTTGTTTTTTTTTTTTTTTTTGATGGTTATTTAATTTCAGACGGTCGATTCAGAACATTAAGTTTCTTTAGCATTATAGTTAGCAGAATAGAATCATAGGAGTGAAAAACTGTTTATGGTCAGAAATGGATTACCAGTTTTAAAAAAATTCCCCAGTTAATTCTTACATAAATTTATATTTTGCATTTTGCTTCCATAAAATTAAGTATTTTCTGTCTTTTACTTTAAACATATTTTATTCTTAAGAACATCTATGAGTTCGATACATTTGTAGTCCTTTCCATGCTCTGTCTAGTGTGTTAATTTTCTGTTTATCTCTGTGACTAACAGATAGTTTCACAGAATATACACCCTTTACATGGAATTCATTCTCCTTTCATTCTATTTTTCTCTAGCTGAAGATAATTTTCTTAGATGTGTAGCTTTAAAGGAATATGTCTGCAGCATTGTTTTCTAAGTTTCATAAACAGTAGCTTTTGTTGTAGACTGTTGCTATGAATATGCAGTATATAATATAAACTCAATATTCACAAAACTAAAAGTGTTTTGTTTGTTATTAGTGCTGAATATTTAATCTTGAATGCAGATTAGGTAGCAACAAGTCAGTTCCTAAACGTGGTATGACTAACAAGGCAAGATAGTAAAACTAAACATAATACTATATAATCTTATATTTCGTTTAAAGCTGAAATGGCCTGTGCCATTTTAAGCTGTGTTACATTTGAAGGTTGACAAAACACAAACTTTGAAATCAGAGATTTTAGCTCTGCCACCTATTAGTTATGTGACTTAACTTCTGGGGCTTGCTGGTTTTTGCTTGTTTGGTTTTCTAATCTATCAAAGGGGTACCATAAGATCCATTTCATAGGTTTGATTTTAAAAATCAACGTAGATTCTATATGTATATATATATGTGGGTATGTATAATTTGATTTGAAGAATAAAGCATATTGTATATAGTTTATAACACAATGTTCAAAAAGTGGTAAAAGAGTCATCCTATATTTGAAAAGTCAAGCAACAGGCCTCACAATACTTAATATTTTCTCTTTACATTATAAATTATCACTAAGATTTTATGTTTCTGTCAAACTACAAAGGGTCTAACTAAGTTTTACCCTACCTGCCACAGTTTCGTAAGTGTTGGCATAAGACATGAGATGCCTGGGTCAAGAACAAATGACATTTTATTTATAGCAATAGCAGTAAACATACTATCAGCATTTGTATTAGTTCACTGAACCCGAGTTCACCTAGCCCCAGCTGGGTGATGTTTGTATACAGTTGGCCCTCCATCTGCGGGTTCTATATCTTTGCATTCAACCAACCATAGATAGGAAATATTAGGAAAAATAATTCCACAAAGTTCCAAAAAGCAATACTTAAATGTGTTGCATGCTGAGTACTGCATTGAATCCATGTGAAGTGATACGTAGGCATTTTATTAAGTATTATAAGTAATCTAGAGATGACTTAAAGTATGTACAAGGATGCATGTAGGTTATATGCAAATACTATGCCATTTTATATCAGAGACTTGAGCATCCATGGATTTCGATATCCATAACAGGTCCCGGAACCAATCCCCCACAGATACTTAGTGATTTGCATTTTAAGAAAGGAACCCTGAGCTTAGGCGGTTTGAATCTTTTACGATGTACAGGGAGTATGCCTGCCCTTTGCCCCAGAGAGAGACGTTATTTTTGTTATAACGAACAAAATACAAGCCTTCCCCTTGCTCTGGAGTAAGACATCATCTCTATCTTTCAAGGCTATTCACTCTATGCAATATCTTTGAAAAACTACTTCAGAACAAAGGTGGTCAGCGCCTTCGTTTGCAAAATGTGCTGAAGTGTGAAATGTGCAGAGAAGTGTCTCCCGTAGTTTCAGAAAGGAATACTTGACAAGTTCTAGCTCTGGAGTTTATGTATAATTCTGACCAAGATTTAAAACCTAGTTGTGCTTCAATGTTCTTATCTCTAAAAATACAAGGTTTGGCAATGATCAATGATGTTGTGATTCTGTGATTCCACTGCGCCTTTTCACCATATACACTTGCTGTCCCCGGTTTTATCTTCAGCAGTAAGAAGAGACAGCGATGCTAAGAAAGGAGGGGTGATCATACTGGCAAATGCAGCTGGAACCCATGCCAGTGAGGCAGGACACGGTTTTGGCTAGATGCAGAGGAGTGATTGGAGACAGCATGAAAGGTTAACACACTCTGTTCCCTTCCATAGCCAAACAGAGTGTACCTGACATTAGACTTGTGACTCAAATTGAAGGGCACACATCCATGGAATTTTTACTGCCTCGCACAAACATTTATTTTTATCTTGCCATTTAATGCTTTGCCTTTGAAAAAAAGTTTCATAATTTTTAGTTGGCCCAAACTTGTTGCTAATATTTTTTATTGCTTTTTATGAAGTTTATTTTTTGATAAAAAGGATTTTTTTCCCCATATTTGAAATGCAAGTACAAAACCAAACATGAGAACTGTTTTACTTGGGTTGCGAGTTGTTGTTTTTGTTCTTTTTAGTACAATATCCCCATCCAAGAAATCCTGGTTAGGCCTGTGCCCAAGTTTTGGCTATAACTCATTTTTTCCAGTAGTTTTATCTTAGCTCTGAGCACTGGCTTTCATGTACAGTTTGAAATATACCCAGACTTGCACAGAAGAGAATATTTTGAGCATTTTAGGATCTATGTTCTCATGTTTTAAGTAACAAGCGAGTACATAAAGAAAAAGAAAAATAACAGATAAAATTGAACACCTTTTGTTGTATCTAAGCAAGATGGGGCTTTAAAAATTATAGACTATTCACTAACAAATATAAAATATATCTTTAAATAATATAATTGAAATTATTTTCAAACATTGACCAATAATCATTATTTATCTTATGTGGCACCGATGATTGTTTTTGATATTCTAGGTCCAGTATTTCAAGCAAACTTTCAGAGAAGTTTAAAGTTTGCTGTTCTCTGTATTCCCAAATCCTGAAACCTCCTCTCTGTGCTTTCCGTGGGTTCCTTGATGCTTCTATCATTCCAAAGAATCTCACCTTCCATCCCAAACATGATTATATTCTTTATGCGAAACATTCTTTCCCCAAGTAAAACTCTCATCTCTTTAGTATGACTGACTTCAGCTAGGTGATAGCAGAAAGTAAGCTGATGGAACTAATTCAGACTAAATTATACCCTCACCCCAGCCATAAGCCTCTTAGATGTATTTGCATTTTTATAAAAGAGGCTTGCATACCCAGTGAATTTCTAATTGGTAGAATTTCTTTAAGTGTATTCAAGTTCCCATTCAGTTGTCAGCTAGCCATCCATCCCCAAAGCTCGCTGTATCCATCCACTTTTCTCTCTCTCTGCCAGGACCAGCCTAATCTAAGTCAACATTCTGTCATATTCTTCCCACTTCCTTTCTTGCTCCTGAATAATCCAGACTCTAGCCAGAGTGATCTCACCCCCACCCTTTCATAAATAATTAAAACAAGTTGATTAGATCTGCTCATAAAGGTCTGTCTAGGGGCCAGGCGCAGTGGCTCATGCCTATAATCCTAGCACTCTGGGAGACTGAGGCAGGAGGATTGCTTGAGCTCAGGAGTTCAAGACCAGCCTGAGCAAGAGCAAGACCCCATCTCTACAAAAACTAGAAAAATTAGCTGGGTGTCTTGGCATGCACCTGTAGTCCCACCTACTTGGAAGGCTGAAGCAGGAGGATACCTTGGGCCCAGGAGTTTGAGGTTGCAGTGAGCCATGATGAGCTCTATGAGCCACTGAGCTCTATGCAGGGTGACAGAACCACACTCTTTCTCAAAAAAAAAAAAAAAAAAAAAAAAGTCTGTCCAGGGATTGAAAGAGTGGGGCCTGAGTAACTAGCTCTCTGATGCTCTGACTTGATCCAGGGATAGATTTTATCTAGGACAGGAGTCAAACACTCAGATGCTTACAGGGGCCTGCCATGTGACATAACACATTTCATAACAAATTCAGAAGCTTGAGAGGCCAGATAAACTGTACCTTTTCAGTAGAGACTTTAACAAAAGCCATTTGGTTTCCAAGAAGAGAAGCATTGAAGAAATAAGAAAGCATAAGGCAGTACTGGGTGACCTCAGATGTATCTGCCAACGACATTGCAATGTTGAAAACCTCTAGAAAATTTCCTTAAGTTTCTTATCCCTGTAAAATTCTGTTACCATTAGGATTCGGACCCCATCCAGTGGCCTAGTCTTTCTTCTGCCGCCTCCTCCTCCCCATACTTTGCTATACTCCTTCCTCTCAGTGCATGTTTGCATTTCCCTGAGCCCTTGGTAACTCCCACTTCCATTTTCCTCACAAAACAGAAACTCTGCTAACCCTGGAGGACAATAAAGCTGGGCTTTTCTGCTAAACCCTTAATCTCTGGAGTTGGGACTGTCAACATCCCCTTACTACTCCTTACTATCATCTGCCTACTTCTGGATCATTCAATGTATTCAGTAAGAATATTATCACCTGGGTTAATTTCTTCCCTTCCACTTCAGATCTGCTGTGATTCTTGTCAGTTTTGACATCCACACCGATGACCCTTTCATGATCCTAACCTCACAGCTCTTTAATCTCATCAACGCCATGAACTTCTTTTCTCCTTAGATTCAGCCTGCCACTTCTGTAGCCTAGCTCAGTAACTGGTATCAAATACAACTCTGTTTCTTCATGTTCAAACTAATTCACCACTTTATAATCAACACCTTTCTAGCTTCCTCGCTCCTTCAGTGCCACTGAGCTTGGAAATGCAGTTGACACTTTTGGTATGCTTAATTCTGTCACTTTCTCCAAGTTGGTCCGTCACTGTTGATCACAGTCTCTTTCCTGCCAAGCTTGGACCATTTATTTAGTCTGTCAGCTGAAGTACAAGCACCTGCAATGTTCTTCCACACTAGCGCTTAAGCCACCAACTGTAGAAAAATCCTACAATCTGACTTCTCTGCTCGTACGCATCAAATACAGGAGCAAATCACACAGTGTGCTGCTCTCTCTTTGTAGGGTGTTTTCCTCACTTGCTAAAATGAAAGAAAATCACACTACTCCTGCAATTGTCAGCTCAACCATGACCACCACCAAGAAAATTGGCTAGTGGCCCCTGAATCGGCCTCTCCCAATTACCCTCTAAAATACATATTAAAACACATACAAAAAGAAATTTAAGAACAACTCCAAGCACTCACAGTACAGAAAAATCTAGAGGAATCTTCATACACTCTAAGGCTGATGGAACTAAATCGTAGGGTTTTATTTTAATTTCAGAGTATTACAGGGGTACAAATGCTTTGGTTACATAAATTGCCTTTGTACCGCCTGACAAGCGTGACCATCCTCCAGACAGCACACACCGCATCCATTAGGTGTGGATTTACCCATCCTCTCCTCCTTCCTCCCACCTGCCTAACACCCTATGAATGTTACTTTCCATATGTGCATGTTAATGTTGATCAATTAGTACCAATTTAATGGTGAGTACATGTGGTGTTTGTTTTTCCATTCTTGTGATACTTCTCTTAGAAGAATGGGCTCCAGCTCCATCCAGGATAATAATTAGGTAGTTCACCATTTTTTTTATGGTTGAGTAGTACTCCATGGTAATATACCACATTTGGTTAATCCACTCATGTGTTGATGGGCACTTGGACTGTTTACACATCTTTCCAATTGTGAGTTGTGCTACTATAAACATTCAGGTGCAGATGTCTTTATTATAGAATGTCTTTTTTTCCTTTTGGTAGATACCCAGTAGTGGGATTGCTGGATCAAATGGTAGTTCTACTTTGAGTTCTTTGAGGTATCTCCATACTATTTTCGATAGACGTTGCACTAGTTTGCAGTCCCGCCAGCAGTGTATGAGTGTTCCTGTTTCTCTGTATCCATGCCAACATTTGTTGTTTTGGGACTTTTTGATAAAAGCCATTCTCACTGGAGTTAAGTGATATCTCATTGTGGTTTTGATTAGCATTTCCCTGATGATTAGAGATGTTGAGCACTTTTTCATATGTTTCTTGGCCATTGGTCTATCTTCTTTTGAAAAGTTTCTGTTCATGTCCTTTGCCCACTTTTTAATGGGGTTGTTTGATTTTTTTCTTGCTGATTTTCCTGAGTTCTAAATAGCTTCTAGTTATCAGCTCTTTATCAGATGTATAGCATGCAAATATTTTCTCCCATTCTGTAGGTTGCCTATTCGCTCTGGTGATAGTTTTTCTGGCTGTGTAGAAGCTTTTTAATTTATGTCCCATTTATTTATTTTTGTTGATGCTATGATTGTTTTTGGGATCTTTTTCAGACATTGGAAAATAGAGCATTAATTTGCTATTCAACCATAAGCATGGGAGAAATTAAGTGGCAGGCCAAGGACATGTTCCTTTGAAATTTAGCATGTTGGTTTTAAATTGAAAAAAATATAAATAAGAAAGTAAGTATCCCAAATTTACCAACCTAGAGGTGGTCACTGGGAATATTTTCATCTACATATTTCATATTAAAAATTTAAACTATTCTTTTAAGACATTGACTCAAGAGTGTCTCCAGAGAGAAGTCTACCTAGTTTGTAAAAATAGATTTATGCTCTTTTCCCTCTGTGTTTCTATTGTACCTTGTAAAAGCCTCAATTGTAGCCATGGCACAATATGTCTTCATTGTACAGTTGACCCTTGAGCAATGTGGAGATGAGGGGCACTGACCCCACATGCAGCAGAAAATCCAAGCATAAATTTTGACTTCCCCAAACATAACTACTAATAGCCTACTGTTGACTGGAAGCTTTACCAATAATGTAAACAGTCAATTAACACATATTTTCTATATTTTATATACATATATATATGTATGTATATAATATGCTATATTCTTATAATAAATTAAGTTAGCAAAAGAAAATGTTATTAAGAAAATCATAAGAGAAAAATATATTTACTACTCATTAAGTGGAAGTGGGTCACCAGAAAGATTTTCATCTTTGTGACCTTCATATTGAGTAAGCTAAGGAGTAGGAGGAAGAGGAGAGGTTGTTCTTGCTGTCATCTTCTGTTAATTCCTCCTGTGTGGTGTCTATAAAATAGACTAGTGTCTACATATATCTTGTACATTTTATGACATGCCTTTTTCTTAATTTTTTCAATATTTCTAGGCTATGTGGTTTCCCCTATGATTTTTTTCAAGTTGTTGCAAATGTCCAAAAATATTTCAATATGTATATTCGAAAAACTCCACATATAAGAGAACTTGCACAGTGCAAACCTGTGTTGTTAAAGGGTCAACTGTATGTGTATGTGTTTGCCTCCCCAAAAGGACTGAGATTCTTGACAATGGGGCCTTATTTTTTCATTTCTCAAGTTCAGTCCATGGTCATAGTCCCTGACATATAACAGTCACTCTAATATTTTTGAGTAAAAGACTGGAGAGCATACTAATTGATCTAGTTTGGATGTTTGACCCCTCCCTCCAAATCTCATGTTGAAATTTCATCACCAGTATTGGAGGTAGGGCCTGGTGGGAGCGGTTTGGGTCATGGGGGCAAACATCTCATGAATGGCTTGGCGTCCTAACTGTTAAAATGAGTGAATTCTCACTTTATTAGCTCACATGAGAGCTGGCTGTTTAAAGGAGGCTGGCACCACCTCCTCCCTCTCTTGCTTCTTCTCTCACCATGTGACATTCCTGCTGCCCCTTCACCTTCTGCTTTGATTGGGAGCTCCCTGAAGCCCTTACCAGAAGCAGATGCTGGCACCACACTTCTTATACAGCCTGCAGAACCATGAGCCAAATAAACCTCTTTTCTTTATAAATTACCTAGTCTCAGGTATTTCCCTTATAGTAACACAAAATGGACTAATGCACTAATGAATCTAATGAATGGGGTCATAGTTATGGAAGGGGAGCCCTGCTGATTAAGGGTTTGGCAATACCTGAATTGATTTATCTATTTATCCATTATGATAAATGGATAATATGGAGCTGATGCTATGGGGCAGATAACGGGGGCAGAAAGAGTAGAAAACGCTATCTCATTCCTCTAAGACATAATTACCCGTTTTGAATAATAAGATATTTGCATCTATAAAAGAAGTAGAGAACTGTTACGATACTACCCATAAACAAGGTAGAAAGATACGAACAAATTTCATGATATAGTACCAACTTCTGGGTGGTTACCACTGCAGCCAAGACACAGACCACCTTATGCTGTCTAAAAGGACAGGTTTAACCCTTTCTCACATTGTTGGTTGGTCCTCATGCATGCAGCTGAAGATAGACAAGTAATTCTCTCAGGCAGGCTTATATTTTTGTACTGTTTCAAACCAAGTCTTTAAATATTTGCTCACCACTTCTTTCAAGAAGAAGCTAAGTGCTGACTGCTGGAGGATGGAGTAGGAAGACAATGGTGAGGGTTTTCTTTCTTTACTTATCCAGTGATGTTTTAGTACTTCTTATAGATTAGCTCTCAGGGCAGTTTCTTCATCTTAATGGTTCTGCATTCAGGGTGGAGGAAATAAATCTACTACTTTTTGCTGACTATTATGCTTTAGCTGTTTTTCTCCATGGATCTTACAAAAAAAAAAAAAAAAAAAAAAAGTGAAGTTGTGTGAGATATGGCCAGAAAACCTAAATCAGAAAGAAAGAGCATTCATCTAGATTACAGTGGATGTAGGGTGAATTTTTTTCTTTTTAAAGCTCTAAATCTTAAAAAAAAAAAAAAATGCACAGGCATCCCATATAACCCAGAAAGAAATGAAATTGCTTTACATAATAAAGGGTAGGATCTTCCCTCTTAACCCTTTCCTTTCCCTTTCTTTCCTTCCTCCTGCTGGTCCCCAGAGATGCCTTCCTGACACTTCTCTAACCCCCAAGAAGCTCAGGAAACTTCAGTCTGAAAATCATAATTCTAGATAAGGAACTCTAGAAGAGAGACAACTAATGGTTGTCAGTGGGGGTGGAAAATACACCCACCCCCACTTTTTTGTGATTTCCTGTATTTATCAAAAATGAAAGTTAGCAGAAATGTTCTCTTTTCTTCTTTTATCCTCATGAGAAACAAGTTAATGAAAATAGGAATCAAATTTTTAAAATGATCAAACATGCATTTTTTATTTTTTACCTTTCCCTTTTATTATGCCTTTGTTAAACCAGTAAGACACAGTCATTATTTTATAATAGAATAGAAAATACAGATAAGCAAAAAGAAAAAAAATGTAAATTTAGTGAAATTACAGAACTTTCTATAGCTTTGCTATTCATGTGTAATTTTTATATACTAGAATGTTACATAATTCAAGTGTAAACAAATTATGGCACGTTTATCGGTGGAAAACTATGAGGACATTAAAAATGATAGAGAGGTACATATGCCGTTATAGAAAAATGTTCAAGCCATATTGTTGACTTACAAATAAAAGAAAGGAAAGTAATCCCAAAAATATATATATTATATGTATAGTCACATATTATTTTATATATTTTGCCTATTTGTATAATATTTATGTAACATGTATAGTAACGATAGGTTTTGTTTTAAAATATATATACACTTACATATATGGGCATTTATTAATTTTTTTTCAAAAATATTGTAAATATAACAC